>VMBQ01004671.1:0-46178 GCA_007657795.1 Dreissena rostriformis
ATTCTGGCAACAGTTTGGGCTTGGGCATAGCTAATAACATGATAGTGCTGTGTTTAATGATTCTTCGATTTTATGAATAAAATGAACGGTAAAACTCCGCAAATTACAGTAGCATCAAATAAGTTGAAGACCGTGGAATATTTGATTTTTTCCCCCTGTAAGATTATTTATGGGGTATTTCTATTTTGGTCGCGCTTATATCATTTAATGATGTAATATAATCCAGAATTTTGATATTTTTCTATTATCCGTTTCGGAACATCAAAAATACCGTTCATAAAATAGTCAACCAATGCGGACAAATTCGTTTATGTTAAATAACAAGTGCTGTAAGTAATTCTACCTATATACCGTTATATATGTCAGTAGCCATACCAATGGATTTTTGTTTAATGAGCAACACCACGTTGAACTAATTTAGTGAAGTGTGAATAAATCTGTACAAACATTGTATTATCATTTGTCGTTTTGTTATTCATTTACGGTAAACGTTATTCGAATAGTTCACGTTGAGATATTGCGATCACTCTATGTGAAAACTGGGAAAATGCGTGTGCGTAAAGTGTCGTCCCAGATTAGCCTGTGCAGTCCGCACAGGCTAATCCGGGCGACACTTTCCGCCTTAACTGGTTTTTCGCTAAGAAGAGACATCATTTAAACGAAAAATTCCATAAAAGTGGAAATTGTCGTCCCTGATTAGCCTGTTCGGACTTTACAAGCAAATCTGGGACGACAATTTACGCACATGCATTATGCCCAGTTTTCTCAGAACACGACACCTATGTCCATAAATGTACACGAATGGAAATCGTTTGAGATCAAGTTATGGTCAGCTTTTGAGAACAAGTTATGTTCAGCTTTTGAGATCAAGTCATGGTCAGCTTTTGAGATCAAGTTATGGTTAGCTTTTGAGAGCAAGTCATGTTCAGCTTTTGAGATCAAGTTATGGTTAGCTTTTGAAATCAAGTTATGGTCAGCTTTTGAGATCAAGTTATGATCAGCTTTTGAGATCAAGTCATGGTCAGCTTTTGAGATCAAGTTATGATCAGCTTTTGAGAACAAGTCATGGTCAGATTTTGAAATCAAATTATGGTCAGCTTTTGAGATCAAGTTATGGTCAGCTTTTGAGATCAAGTCATGATCAGCTCTTGGGATCATGTTTTAGACCGGTGTTGAACAGTTTGGCTTGATGTTTTTCAAATTGAGATAAGTTATGTGCTTGAGATTAGGCTGACAATGTAGCCGGTTACACCCCAACTGCTTTGCATTTGCCGTTCTAAGTCGATGACCCCAGCTTTAATTATTGAATAATATATTGTCTAATGTATTGTCTGTATCCTGTACTAATCCTCCTCCTCGTAATACTACTTTTACTACTGCTACTGCTGCTCAATTTTAATGATTGAATAATATATTGTCTAATGTAATGTACTACTACTACAACAGCAACTAATACTACTACAACTTTTTACAACTTCTACAACTACAACAACTACAACAACAGGTCGCCATGGCGTAGTGGATATGGTGCCCGCCTAGCGAACGAGAGGTCACGGGTCCGTTTCCCACTACGGAAGGGTTCTTTCGATCTCCCTAAAAAACACCAAGTACTGGTTCGTTCTTAGGTCTAGTAAACGGACTCGAGAGCGTTTTAATAAGCCTTAGGCTTTTGATGTAATCGAGCTAAAATAAATATGTTAAAAAAACTTCAACAACAACTACTACAACAAAAAATACTACAAGTAATACTACTACTACAGCTACAACACCACCACCAACATCAACATCAACAGTAGCAGCAATAAAAGAAACAACAACAGCAACACCAACTATTACTACTGCTTCATTACTTACTACTACTACCATCACCAACACAACCACAACGACCATCCCCTCTACCACCACCACTAACACCACTTTCATTATACTACTTATGCAAATGCTAGTACTATAACAACTACCACATCCATCATAACATACCTCTTCTACTACCATTTCTACTACCAATACTTTTACTTCAACTACTACTTAAACTGTGTTAGACATTTGTTTCGCGTTCTGAGAAAACTGGGCAAGATGCATGTGCGTAAAGTGCCGTCCCAGTTTAGCCTGTGCAGTCCGCACAGGCTCATCCGGGACGACACTTTCCGCCTAAACTGGATTTTCGCTAAGAAGAGAAATCATTTAAACGAAAAAGTTCATAAAATCGGAAATTGTCGTCCCTGATAAGCCTGTGCGGACTGCACAGGCTAATCTGGGATGACAATTTACGCACAAGCATTATGCCCAGTTTCTCAGAAAACGACACGTTTTTCGTGCGTCGTCAACATTTACCTCGGTAACACTCTTAAGAGGCCACAATAATTACCAAATATTCGCGAAACTTGATCAAAAGATTTGAATTGATAATCTCGACTGAGTTTGAAACTGAGTTTGGTGGGAAAAATATGTCAACAAGTCGAATAACAGGAAAATGGTGTGAACACTATACAATAATGATAGCTGTGTTTAATCATTATATAGAGAAATCTTTGATAGGTACTGTAATAAAGCGGATATATGGCTGAAATTGTTTACAAATAAATTACATGTTTATGTGTCTTTGAGGTTTTAAATTTCAACTTGTTTTCGAAAGCAAGTGGTTTATTTTAGCCCAGTCGGGCTTTTAAAGACTGATAGGACGCCGTCTATGCCACCAAATCCCGCGCTCTACGTTAACTTAACATAAAATACATTAACATAATTAAACATAATTAAACTGGTGTTTGCCTGTTAAAGCCCCATTAACACTCAAAATCAACGAATATTTCGTAAAATATAGTTAACCCATAACAAATCAGTATCCTTATAGATATACCCAATATTTCAACTCTAGATGTGGTATGTTTGCACAGATTTAACGAGAAAAAATGCCCGTTTTTTGTGGCACAATATATTCCATTTTAATTTCCCGCAACGATATCTTTTCATACGACACACGAAAACTAACATGGTGCATGAGCATATGTTGAAGGTTATATATTTACAATATATACACTATTATTGTCCCACATTTTTTTTTAAAAGAGCATTTTGTATCTTGTTAAATCTATGTTACCAGACCACATCTAGCGTTGAAAGTTTGGCTATTGCTATAAGGAACACTGATTTTTGTACGGGTTAACTTTATTTTACGAAATACTTTACCAAATATTCGTCGATTTTGAGTGTAAATGGGGGTTTGACTGTTTTAATCCCCCGTGCCATCATGTCATGTTCAGGCGATTTTTTCTTAAATGATGTACCGTATGGCATGCCTTTATAAATCACCTGTGAAGAGCTATAACTGATCAAGACAAAACTGGTCAAGACAAGTTTACTTTTTTTCATAGTTATATTTGTGCATTCACATGAGTTAGTATGTGCAAATCGTTTTCATTTGTTTGATGAATATCCCGATTTTGGATGTGCAATTTGCAGTTATTCAACATTTATCTAATTTATTCAAATATAAATGCGATTAAAAAAAAAACACACTATTAACAAGATGGCCTCATTTCCTATATCTCTCACATATGGCCTGCAGCTGAGCAGCTTTTTTTTCTGAGTTTTGCTGTTTGCATAGACATCGCAGCCGAGGTATCAGAATAACAAATATTTTGAGTACATTTACTCATAACTGGGCAAAGAGATGTTTTTAAACGGACTTGAACCATTTTTCGGCGAAGCTGTTTAACCCAGCTTTAGACCTTAATTGACCTTAACATAACGCCATCAGACCCGAATGAATACACTCCATTCATTCCATTGGCTGATTTGAGTATAATCCCCCGGAATATTGGCAACATCACCGCGCCTTTGTAGTATAGGCTGAAACACTAATCAGTGTAGAAACATGCGGACTACTATCTGCATGTTCATTTTGGCCCAGTTTCAATTACGCATTACCGGTAAATTCCATCCCCAAGACCTTCAGGGTCAGTGCTTGTTCAGTCAATCGTCAGGGGAAGGCGGAATGTACTATTAATAAACGCTTCATGTTGATAACACAGTATTGCTTCCAGTATATCAAATAACACGAATTTTATGGAAAGAAATGTATTTCGTAAAATGAAGTTACCCAATACAAAATCAATGTTCCTTATAGCAAAAGTTAAAATTTCAAAGCAAGATGTGTTCTGGTTACATGGATGTTTGTTGATACAAAATGCTTGTTTTTAATTGTTCGTGTCACAATTAATTCCATTTTAATTTCCCGCACTGATATCTATTCATACGACATACGAACACTAAAATGGTACCCTGTTAGTGTTCGTGTGTCGTATGAATGGATATCGTCGCGGGAAATTAAAATGGATTTTTTTATGACACAAAAAAATAAAAACGAGCATTTTGTATCTACAATCATACCATGTCACCAGACCACATTTGGCGTTAAGATTTTGAATATTGCTATAAGGAACACTGATTTCTATTAGGTAACTTTAGTTTACGAAATATTGCACGAAATTTTCGTTGATTTTTTAGTATTAATGGGGCTTTAAGTGTTTCATATCTCAGTCCAGATTCATATAATTCTGTAAAAAGTTCAATACAATATTCTATAGGGCTTTGAAATGGATCAATTTTCCTTTTATTGCAGAAGTAAACCCTTCTGTTAATGTACGTTGAATACTGCTTCTGTGTAGTCTTTCCCCGTGATGCAAAAAGACTGGCTAGATAGGTTTTGCTTTTCATAGGATTTCCGCATATGCGACGTACCATCAAATGTAGTTTGTTGGATAAAAGATGAATCTTCTGTGTTTGTGGTATTTTCAATATGTTCGGACCAACCTTCAGAATAGAAGGATCGTGAGTCAACATCTCCAGGATGCTGGTATAGACATTCTGTGTTATCCAAAAAGGTGCAACCAGTAAAAAAAATCTGCCTTGACCTGTCTGGCTTTCTGCAGAACTTGTGCAATGCATCTGACAGGCGGAAATGCCTATATGTATTTTTATGCCAATCAACCGAAAATGTATCTACTGCTTCAGCAATTGGATCTGGCTTCCACGACACGAACCTACTGATCTTAGTTTTTTTGAAAAGCTTCAGTCCGACAAGGGACATTTCCTCTAACTTTGCCGTGGAAACCTCGTCCACGAAGACCATATGGGTTGAACTCATCTCGGCGTCCCCGGCTAAAGCCCTTCATAGGACCACCACGCCCCACTTTGCCAATACGATTCATGTTGTTGATTTCTCTGACATTGTTATTGACATCCGTATCATTCCCATACAACAAGTCTGTGTAGGGTAATGATGCAGAAGCAAGATAATGATACTTGTAGTCTAAATCTTGTTTGTGGAGCTATTTTCGCTTTATATTAATCATCTTATTAGCATGACCCAACCGGGCAATGGCAGTATTTCCTAACTCGACATGCTCCGACTCAGAAGTCCCAAACTTTTCAACGAGTTTTACCATATTAATGGATGCTTTCAACATGACTCCTTGCATGGCACTAAGTCGTGCATCTTCGGCTTAAGTGTAGCTTTTTCAACAGACGCCAAATGCCCTGGTTAACTCTTGTTTTTACTAGCGAGTCACAATTTTCTGGGCAATGAATTCGCTTGCAAATATCATCAAGATTTTCCTCTGTCAAACCATTTCTGAATTCAGGATAAATATCAACATCAACTTGATCATTTTGATAAAATTTGTCGGACAGCTTTTTGAAGATGGATTTTTGTTCCGACTCAATAGAGGATTCTTCGTGTTCTGTTTCAACATCATAACAATCATCATAATTACCATCATCTTCCCTGGGTTCGTTACAAACGGCCATGATTTTATTGAAACGATGTTCTTGTTTTTCTATGCACTCATTTTGATCATTGGCATTAGAATTTAGCACTCGAAAAATTGCTTAAACTTTGCATTCGTGGCGGGTACCTTTGACGAGTTACCGGGCTTCATAGATAAAGGCTTTGATGCGTTTGCAGTTCACTCGGTGCTTTATGCTCGTTCATGCCTGTAACGGCCGAAACCGTAGAATGTTTTGAGATTTGTACCTTTTTGTTCGCCATTACACACGTGCAATGAAGACTACCTTACGACAAATGCAGTAAAATAACAAAATCGTAAAAGGACTTATGTTTAAATCTGCGAGCAGATATATTATGTTAAATGTATACATTTTGTCCGAAAACAATAACATACAATTAAACTACCAAGGTAGCTATTTCTAAGAGACCAATATTCCGAAGAATATCAAAACTTGTAAGTCTCTAACTGACGAGAACTATCGTCACGGTCTATTTGTTTTAGTATTAAACCGGAAACTGGTGTACACTGTCTGAGATCCAACAGCGCACTGACGAATTACGATACGGTCAATGCACATCTCATTTGATTCCGGAAATAGTATGACGTAATAGAATTAGTGTGCTACTAATACTATGTTTATGTCCTTGAATTTATCCGACTCGTAAAAGAAAGATTTACACATATAGGAAAGCCTCGTCGAGTAAATCTTTTTAAACTGCCTCTGTTGCAAACATTGACCTAATAAAGGTGTGGCAAATAAATTTTCCTATCTCCGCTCAACAGGAAGTAGTGTATTCCTACGCCCGATGTGACACATAGTTGAGTGTAACCTTGAGACGCATCCCGAATGTTATCGTTTGTATTACATATCATCCTATTTTTTTCTTCTTTAAAATAAATTACCAAACCAGCTTGCCATATTTTTATTTTCATTCACTTGATTACGCAATTTATGACGTATCTCGTGTGACGTCATTTCGGTGACGAAACATTTTGGGACAACAATATGGACGTGATGGTTTTTGAACAGTAGAATATTTGTTTTAAGCATCGAACGAATCCAAAACGTATTTCGGATTGTGTATTTGTCATGCATAACACGAAGAACAGACAGTGGAAGTGTATATCGTTGTTCCTTTTTTTGTTCTTAGCATTGGATTAAAGTTGTCATTGAGGTATGCGTGTCGTTTATACTAAAGCTTTAATGTCATCAATCTAATTTACAGCACAGTTTCAGCTGCAATCAATATTTTAATTATCCAAATAATGTGCTACGTGTAATTATAATTATTTTCGAATATTGTTTTGATTTGTGGCTCAATTTTAATGCTATCCGTTGACTGAATGTGCACGCCATTTTGTTCAATTGAATGTTCCAATAAAATTGAGTTTGTGTTATGATGTTGCATAATTTCTAACAATAAAACAATCACATTCTCGATTCGTGTTTATTTTCTTCTCATTTTTCAATACGAAAGTATTAAAAGGAGTGGTTTAATGTGGAACTTTTTTTTACGTGACACAATCGGTAGTTATTCGGTCGTTAGACATGTTGCGTACTAGTCTGGGTTCCTTCCCCTTTCACTACGTATGTGGACCAGACTAGTTGCGTACATGCAGGAGGAACGACTAGAATAATTATTTTATGTCAATTAATCATTTGATAAAATTTGTTAACGGTATAATTTAAAATGAAGCAGGATAAATCGAATGCATTGTTGGTGCCGAGTAGAGAAAGTTTATCCCGTTCGGCCCGAAAAAGAAAAAAGGGCTCGTTTTTTAAAGCTCGCCCTATTGTCTTTTTCTAAGCCTCACCGGATAAACTTTCTCCATCTCGGCACCAACCATATATTCTCTTTCTTCTAGCCGACTGCTATGATTTCAATAAAACGATAACAGTTAACCTACATAGTATTGTTTCCTTAACTCTGCACGCAGAGTTGTCAAAAAGTACGCGAACGTTCGAAATACGAGCGTATGCGGCGTTTAAACATAAACTCTAATTACACATGTATGTGTGTACGATAAAGCATATTTTAATATCAAATCAACATATGTATACACTATCTTACTTAATTAATACATCGCATTGCAATATAATTTTTAAATATTTACGCATCAATTAATTATGCAGATACAGATAATTTTTGTTGATAACAACATTTTAAAGTATTAAAGGTAAGTAATTTAGTTAAAGGGAGGTAACATCAACAACTATTTTTACGAAATGCTTTCCGGTGGTTCATAGAGAAATATCAGTGAATTAAAACTGATAATTTCACTGTTTCAAACAATGAAAATTATCAGTAAAAATTATTAATAATTTTCACTGTTTACTGTGAAATGACGTCATTATTGTGACGAAATGACGTCATTATCCCAACGACATTCTTTAGCAATCTATATAAACTGTGAAAAAAGCATGAAATAAAAAGAAAATTTGTATGATTCGGTGGAATATCGATTTTAGTTCACTCGTGATCATAGAAAATATATATTTTCACTCGTGGCTGCGCCACTTGTGAAAATATAAATTTATATGATTACTCGTGAATTAAAATCGATAATCCACCGAATCCAACACATATCCTCTATGTTATTAACTGTTGACATATTCGTTCTATTCATTTCACAACAACTCATATACTGTAGTTGTGTTCCTTAGGTAACAAACACCGAAACTTAAACTTTGTGTATAGTAGAACATATATCATGCCATAAATGTAATAAATGTACAGTTTTATAACATTAAACACGATTACTTTTTTATTTATTGAATATATGGCAAGCATTGCGGTTTAACAAAAATAACCTAACGTTTAACTAGCAAACAGAGTTTTAACTCTACTTATGAGATTAGTCGATTGTAGTTGGCAAGTCAACAACAAGCTAAGTTGCTTTACAAAACACGTTATATATATAAAGGCTCATTACTTCCCTTGAATTGAGATTTAGTTATATCTCGTAATGGAAAGGTATATCAACATTGATATGAATATAAAATTAACATTTTGATAAGATAAATTGAAAAGTAGAAGAAAAACATAACTTGCTAAAGTTTAAAAACTATTATATATATAAAGCATGTTCACTTACGATAAAGTACCTACATACAAAATTTCAGAAATTATGATCCTGGCACCTGTAGCTCGGTGTCAAGAAAACATTTTTAAAACTCCTACGGAGTTTAACAATCAGCAAACGGTAGTCATCCAAAGTGAAAGTGAAATAGGTATGGGCACATCGACGTGATCTTCCTCCCCTGAATCGTCCTCTCTATCATCATCATCGTCGTCATTATCTTTATCAACAACAGCAGTATCAACGTAGTCAGCATTACTGTATCATCATATCACTTCTACCATTACTACCATCCTCGTTAATATGCCAATGTCTTCATCATTATCATACAGGAGTAACTTTTGGAAAATACAGTTCATGCTTTAATAGCTAGACATGAGTATATGTGATATTTACATGGATCAAATTATTTTATTGNCTGCACATCTCATTTGATTCCGGAAATAGTATGACGTAATAGAATTAGTGTGCTACTAATAATATGTTTGTGTCCTTGAATTTATCCGACTCGTAAAAGAAAGATTTACACGGATAGGAAAGCCTCGTCGAGTAAATCTTTTTATACTGCCTCTGTTGCAAACATTGACCTAATAAAGGTGTGGCAAATAAATTGTCCTATCTCCGCTCATCAGGGAGAAGTGTATTCCTACGCACGCTGTGACACATAGTTGAGTGTAACCTTGAGACGCATCCCGAATGTTATCGTTTGTATTACATATCATCCTATTTTTTTTCTTCTTTAAAATAAATAACCAAACCAGCTTGCCATATTTTTATTTGTATTCACTTGATTACGCAATTTATGACGTATCTCGTGTGACGTCATTTCGGTGACGAAACATTTTGGGACAACAATATGGACGTGATGGTTTTTGAACAGTAGAATATTTGTTTTAAGCATCGAACGAATCCAAAACGTATTTCGGATTGTGTATTTGTCATGCATAACACGAAGAACAGACAGTGGAAGTGTATATCGTTGTTCCTTTTTTTGTTCTTAGCATTGGATTAAAGTTGTCATTGAGGTATGCGTGTCGTTTATACTAAAGCTTTAATGTCATCAATCTAATTTACAGCACAGTTTCAGCTGCAATCAATATTTTAATTATCCAAATAATGTGCTACGTGTAATTATAATTATTTTCGAATATTGTTTTGATTTGTGGCTCAATTTTAATGCTATCCGTTGACTGAATGTGCACGCCATTTTGTTCAATTGAATGTTCCAATAAAATTGAGTTTGTGTTATGATGTTGCATAATTTCTAACAATAAAACAATCACATTCTCGATTCGTGTTTATTTTCTTCTCATTTTTCAATACGAAAGTATTAAAAGGAGTGGTTTAATGTGGAACTTTTTTTTACGTGACACAATCGGTAGTTATTCGGTCGTTAGACATGTTGCGTACTAGTCTGGGTTCCTTCCCCTTTCACTACGTATGTGGACCAGACTAGTTGCGTACATGCAGGAGGAACGACTAGAATAATTATTTTATGTCAATTAATCATTTGATAAAATTTGTTAACGGTATAATTTAAAATGAAGCAGGATAAATCGAATGCATTGTTGGTGCCGAGTAGAGAAAGTTTATCCCGTTCGGCCCGAAAAAGAAAAAAGGGCTCGTTTTTTAAAGCTCGCCCTATTGTCTTTTTCTAAGCCTCACCGGATAAACTTTCTCCATCTCGGCACCAACCATATATTCTCTTTCTTCTAGCCGACTGCTATGATTTCAATAAAACGATAACAGTTAACCTACATAGTATTGTTTCCTTAACTCTGCACGCAGAGTTGTCAAAAAGTACGCGAACGTTCGAAATACGAGCGTATGCGGCGTTTAAACATAAACTCTAATTACACATGTATGTGTGTACGATAAAGCATATTTTAATATCAAATCAACATATGTATACACTATCTTACTTAATTAATACATCGCATTGCAATATAATTTTTAAATATTTACGCATCAATTAATTATGCAGATACAGATAATTTTTGTTGATAACAACATTTTAAAGTATTAAAGGTAAGTAATTTAGTTAAAGGGAGGTAACATCAACAACTATTTTTACGAAATGCTTTCCGGTGGTTCATAGAGAAATATCAGTGAATTAAAACTGATAATTTCACTGTTTCAAACAATGAAAATTATCAGTAAAAATTATTAATAATTTTCACTGTTTACTGTGAAATGACGTCATTATTGTGACGAAATGACGTCATTATCCCAACGACATTCTTTAGCAATCTATATAAACTGTGAAAAAAGCATGAAATAAAAAGAAAATTTGTATGATTCGGTGGAATATCGATTTTAGTTCACTCGTGATCATAGAAAATATATATTTTCACTCGTGGCTGCGCCACTTGTGAAAATATAAATTTATATGATTACTCGTGAATTAAAATCGATAATCCACCGAATCCAACACATATCCTCTATGTTATTAACTGTTGACATATTCGTTCTATTCATTTCACAACAACTCATATACTGTAGTTGTGTTCCTTAGGTAACAAACACCGAAACTTAAACTTTGTGTATAGTAGAACATATATCATGCCATAAATGTAATAAATGTACAGTTTTATAACATTAAACACGATTACTTTTTTATTTATTGAATATATGGCAAGCATTGCGGTTTAACAAAAATAACCTAACGTTTAACTAGCAAACAGAGTTTTAACTCTACTTATGAGATTAGTCGATTGTAGTTGGCAAGTCAACAACAAGCTAAGTTGCTTTACAAAACACGTTATATATATAAAGGCTCATTACTTCCCTTGAATTGAGATTTAGTTATATCTCGTAATGGAAAGGTATATCAACATTGATATGAATATAAAATTAACATTTTGATAAGATAAATTGAAAAGTAGAAGAAAAACATAACTTGCTAAAGTTTAAAAACTATTATATATATAAAGCATGTTCACTTACGATAAAGTACCTACATACAAAATTTCAGAAATTATGATCCTGGCACCTGTAGCTCGGTGTCAAGAAAACATTTTTAAAACTCCTACGGAGTTTAACAATCAGCAAACGGTAGTCATCCAAAGTGAAAGTGAAATAGGTATGGGCACATCGACGTGATCTTCCTCCCCTGAATCGTCCTCTCTATCATCATCATCGTCGTCATTATCTTTATCAACAACAGCAGTATCAACGTAGTCAGCATTACTGTATCATCATATCACTTCTACCATTACTACCATCCTCGTTAATATGCCAATGTCTTCATCATTATCATACAGGAGTAACTTTTGGAAAATACAGTTCATGCTTTAATAGCTAGACATGAGTATATGTGATATTTACATGGATCAAATTATTTTATTGGGAGTTCGTGTTAAATACTGATTGTGATTTTATATCGTTATGGTGACGTTGATAATCATGAGAAGGAGTAGAAGGCTGCTACTTTTGATGATTATAATTATGAATAAATATGTAGCATAATCCGTTGGGATGACAACGCATACACAAGTCAGATCAAGACTTCTTTCAGATTTAATATTGGTATTTAATAAGTCTGCAAAATATTCGACTTTCATTAGATACATCTAATAACTTTCGGGTTTGTAAAATATTCATGTCCAATAATTCAAATTACTGTGGGCGGCCAGACCCTTACGGGCCTGCCCCGCGATTCACAATTAAATGAATCCGAAGTGTATCCTAGCTGAATTTGATCTGAAATGATAAATACATAAAATATGGCCCTATTTATATCTTTAGTACCGCAAACCTACGATGCTTATAAATATAATATTTTTTGATCCTCAACAGATGTATACTATCCTGTTATTAGTATTATTATATTATAACATGAAAACTGTCATCTTCGCGTCAACCAATGTCGAGTTCACAATTGCTTTAACAGGTGGTTTTAACATATTATCAATTAATTTAATTCCGTCATTTAATCCCAGTGGAAACCCAAACATTTGTGACTATTTTTATCATGGGTAACTTTATAATATTTCGTTATCTGGTCATTAATAAGTGTAAGGATCCAAAATTCTAATATTGTTACATTCTCCCCCGATAAACATCTGTTGACTTTAGCATGTGTTTACTTTTGTTATCCGATACTGTCCAACTTAGTTCAAATTCTTATCATAGATATTTGACCGATTTCGTTACACATACATTGATAAATTTGCTGCTGATGATGATGTTTTGATGATGATGATTGTATCATTGCTCAAAATTGGGATTTATGAGGTAATGCCAAAGTGCGTTTCATTTCAACATTTATATGTAACACTTAATCGCACTTCAGTGTTGGCCAAACACTCGAACGCAGTTTAGAGTCGAACACAGACGTTGGCTTGAATCCTTCGAGCACTGTCTACCAGTGGGTACAATCTACCAATGTCATTCCAAACATGCCTTGTATCTGCAGTTTTACTTCCAAATTTTGGTTTAAATGTTTACCCATATTTTATCAATCATTATTTTGTATAAAAAAGGCCTCCTAAAGATAGTTTGGTTAGATGTTTGTTATACAAAATATGCTGTTGTGGTCAAAATATATAAACAGTTTTATATTTTATGTAAGGATTCATTAAGAAATGTAAAAAATTTACGAATGGAAATCATTCCAAAGTCACATTACAAGTCAGTGCGCATGGCAGATGAAGGCTGAAGCTATATATTTCCAAACATCAACATATTACTGGCTTTAACTTTATACCATTAACCCATTTATGCCTATCTTCTAGAAAAAAAGAATTTTTTCCCAAAGAAATACTCTAAAAATAGAAATAAATATACCAGACATCCCTAATGTTGGAAATTAATTGATCCAATTTGGAAGGATGGGCGAGTCCACTAGGCATAAACGGGTTAAATGGACTGTTACAGCTTGTGTTCCTTTTTTGCATTGAAGTTCTTCATGTTCAGCTCTCTGTCATTACCAAATTCAAAATACAACAAAAGACAATATAATAAAAAAAACATTTGGTAACTCTTAGTTTATTGTTGATAACTGTTTTTTTATGTTATAATTAATATTATGTTATTTATATCTAATGAACAATTATTTTTATTTTACAATACCTAAATTATGTATAAATACACGAAATATATTATAAACCACTATGTATTTTCTTCAACTAATCTACATTTTTGTCTGTATAATTAATGACAAAACTGAAGTTTATTCTCGCAACCATCCAGTTCCATGTAGGTTATCATTAAATCATTGGTACAGTACCTTTATACCTGCCGGGCCCTGTAATCCTTACGGAAGCAAGTCGGATAAATTCGTGAACACAAAGGCACTTGTCCATTTATCATATCACATAACTGAAATAAATGTTGTGTTGCAAAAAACATTTTAGCATTTCTTTGTTTTAAACACTTATACAAATGCATTGAAGTAACCGACTTGGTGAAGTGAGGTATTTTGGTCAGTCTGACCCGGCGTCGTGTTGTCTGGTTTAGGTTGTAATACTGTATAGAGTCCACATTTTTGGCTCAATCTTTATAAATCAATCTTCGTCAGAATGTTTATCTTTCGATAACGATTAAGCAGGAGAAACTTTGCATACTTGTGAAAAATGCAATAGACTATTAGAAAGTGCTCTAAATTCCGCACGGATTAAAGGATTTTTAAACAACTTTCCATAAATGGTAACCAAAAAATATCTAGGGAACCTATGATATCTAGGCCGGGTTCAATAATGGTCTCCGCCCATTGAACATGATGGCCGCTAAGGGGCGGGTAGCTCTACTTATATGGCTTTAGAAATACCTTGTCGAGGTCTTTTTTTTATATCATCATGACAGTTTCTCATATCATTCGTTCTTATTATATATCGATCGATTTAGAAAATCGTGTTTGTCTATTGAAACACATAGGTAGTTAACGAATATTGGGCGACGAACGACGGACACAAGGAGAAGTAAAACGCTCACCATTTACACGTTGTGCTAAGGTAAGCTTAAAATTGAGGAAACTCTCTGTTATTTTTACAGTCGTTCGCGACAGACACAACACGAATCTTACCCAAAAATATATGCTAGTGACGTGTATCTAAGAAAGCAATATTTTTTATTATTTTACATATACAAGTTCAAATTTAAGAACTAACATTAAAACTTGGAAGAGTGTATGTATGTCCTCTCTTTCTTTCAGTTATTTCCGTTTAAAATCCAATACCACCACGCCGGGTATGCGGATACTTTGATAACGGATTGCACTTCAATAACAGAGAACAACAAAAGCCACGCACGAGAGGTAAGTTCTTCAGCTTTTTTGCATTCATGTTTTGTTCATTTGGGAAGAAAGAAATTCACAGAAAAACGGTGGATTATATGAAAAAAAACGATAAAATTCCATCGAAAATTAGCATGAACTGGATGATCAGTACATATTTCAACAAAAAAAAAAATACTTGGAAATAAACCAAGAACGTGCTTGCTATTCGAAATAAAGGATCAATATGTCCATAATTATAACAACATGTTAATTTTTAGTTTACTAACGTATTTGAGGAAATATAATGGTTTAAAGAGTCGCATGCACATTTTGTATGGGCACTTCGTTAACCGATCATCACAATGGCAATGATACTTCGATTCCTGATTACTCGACACTTTTAACAAGATATAACACACTCTTTAGTGAATCAGAAATGCAGAATTCGCTGTGGAATACAGTTATAGTATACAGGCAATAACTAACAATGTATGTACTTACGTAAATTAAAAACAAATAACCGAAACATTTCCTTATCCCTTCCATAATATGACATGTAAACATTTCATGTACGCATTCCTTTTTCCAAGATCAGTTTTGTTTTCGATTTAATTCACATTTCTTACCCGTGTTTCTTTATACTCATCCAATACAGTGATTTAGGGTCAGGTGAATCGCACCCCGAACACACGTTATCGTTGCGTAAAGCGAAGTGCTCCCTATAAGCAGAGCTCAAAATAAAGGGGGTTTTCCATTCTCTTTTTAAATTTTGTGGTAACGCATTAGTATCGTCTTGGTGATGCGATTCTAATGAGCACCAACGACATAGGATTTTATGAAGAACACAAGTGTATTTGCCTCTTAAAGACCATTTCACTACCGTTATCTAGAGCCCTGCTATAAGTAAAATTTTACACGATTGTGTTAATCCACATGATCCGTTGTATTTTCATCTCTCTGAATCTCAAGTAACCACCTAAAACAAATTCATTATGTGGAGTACTATTTCCAGTCGCCACTTAAAATATTTTGCTTCGGAAATAAGCATTTTAATATTATATGAAAATTGCAATTATAATATTAATAGTATCAATTAATAGTAATGTAATTTTTGAAAACAAACAACGCCATTGGTTATATTTCACACGTGACTATACTAAACTATATTTTCGTTTATTTTCTGATACCTTTATTTGCAAGGCAATATATTAAGCTTTGAATGTTTGGCATAAAAGTTCCATTAATATGAAACATACTATTGTGTTATAACGCGCCGCTTGCCGCGCACCAGTGACTATGTCGAAATCGGAATCAATGTTTTTTATTTCGATCGCAAACTCCATTTTCCCCGTCGAACATCTGATCAGTTTAAACATTGTGTTGTGGCATCATTGATTTTGAGAGAAAGGTCTGAAAGCTTTCAACAAAAATCAATTGTAAAAGGAATGTTTGATATAGTTACCATGCAGGAACGGTTCGACATTTGATCAGGGCAGTATTTGTAGAGTGTTATGGTTGATAGATTTAAAACAGCATCTAAATTATTCGTTTTTAACACAGCATACAAAGCGGTGAGCTCGTTGTTCATATGAAGACTTAGCTGTACCTCAAACAGAATGTTTGGCTAGCTTAAAATTCCTGTCTCTGCCATAATTAAGGTATTCATTAATGGATTTTTAAATAACTTGGCGCAAATACTATTCATCATGACCTGTCGCGTGTTACACTTGTCTCTCTACCGCGAAGGTCAAGGTAACGATTCAAAGATCACATTTGCTAATAAAACTGCTTATTCGGACTGTAACTTTGTATTTTATCGTGTTTTGTTTTTTTACAGATAACTTAAAGCTAATGACAAGCATGAGGACACATCATTTCCTGTGTTAAACTTGTATTAAAGCATTACAGGCCAGATTACACTAAGTGGGTGCCTATACAACAGCTTGTTCAGGCTTATACATGTTCATGCATCATTCAATTTTAAGAACACATACCACAAATGACTACCACGGGGAACTGAGTGTCGCATGTATCATCTGTCTCATTACCTCAAAGGTCAAGCCCATATATAGAGGTCAAAAGTCTTTTCCCAAAAGCAGCTGGTTTTTGACATTAGCTTGTACATATCATAGTGTTCTCTTACTAAGTTTGTACATATCATAGTGTTCTCTTACTAAGTTTGTACATATCATAGTGTTCTCTTACTAAGTTTGTACCATCTATCAGGCCAAGTATTCAACAATTTGTTGTATTTGAAATCGGGTGAGCGCTTTATGGCCATCATGGCCCTCTTGTTCACCTCTTTTTCATCGCAGAAGGAACTTTAAATATAAACAACTAAACAAATAAAGATATAAAAAAGGTTATATGTGTATTAAGTCAAAAACAGATACACTTCTATTAACATCATCTAAGAATAAAATTTCGGTTATATACAAGCAATACAACAGGCATTCACACTGTAATTTGTAATAGTAAACAGTGACGTTGAAGACATTCGTGAAACTATATTTTGATACGAATTCGCTTACAACTCGATTATCGATAAACATTATGTCGTGCGCAAACGAGACTCCGATGACGTGATTTATTTTGATAATGCCATTGTTGTAATGGTCGAGTTTTTAAATAATACAACAGATAGCATAGTTGAGATAAACAACAGTTAAAACATAATATCATATATTGCATAATCAAATATTGATTTACTAAAATAGGCCTCCGACAAGAAACATGTTTGTCATCATTAAACTTACCAACGCATACAACTTTATCATTATTTTAATGAATAATTTAAGATTTAGACTTATAAGTATACAGCAATTGCAATAAGGAAATAAAATATACATTTGAAATCATAACCCAGATTTTCCTACAAAATGGAGGTGTCGTTTGTTGTCTCATTGTTGGTTGTAGGATTCGTAAACAACTAGCAGATTCTTGTCAAACAATTTTTGAGTTTATCAGATATGTGATGATATTTCAGTAGTATATAATATGATACACGTTTGAAACTTCGAATCTATTTACGTCAACAATATACCATAAATAGGAAGTCAGTAGTAGGGAATTAAGGGTAGAGATAATTAATGCATCATGAGAAAATGTATCACAGGCGATGGCTCGTGACGCAATTGATCACGCGTCACATGTTTTGTTACTAAAAATAGACTCGCGCTAAATCACGCATTGGGTATTGCGCATGCGTCAACTGCGCTTTTGAAATTTTGTGAAGTCAAATTGTTTTCATGAAATTGGACGAAATAAGAACTTTTAAACGGTATTTTAAACTCCTAGCTTTTAAACATTTACAACAGAACGTTTTACTATTCAACACATCTACGCTGGAGTTCAGAAACACACAGAAATCGATTTTCTTTCTCTTAGTCAGTGTCATCAGGCGCACGTAATCAAAACCCAAGCGCTTCGAAAACAAACTTCCGGAAGAACGCGGAAGTAAACAAATAAACATGAAATGGAAGTCTCAACACAGAAGTTTTTGTGTATATTAACACTTGTAACTATAATTGCAAACAGAAGCTATGTCAAAGTATCATCTACTATCAATCTGGACTCTACAGACACTCTATGTCGCAACGCAGAACAGATTTCAACAGACGAAACACAAGTAAACTCTAGCTTTCTAATTAACGTAGCTCCGAAAAATAACAACTGTGGAGTAGACTATTACACAGTGTGGCAATATGACCATCAGTCAACATGCCTTAAACATTGGAATTTGATTATCTCCCAGCACTCTTTCTGTGACTTCTACAGTGCTATGTATTACGCCATTAAACACTCGAGAAACTGTCCTTGGTCACAACCTATAAAGCTCCATAGTAGAAGACACCTTAACCTGCTGCTTTTCATGTGCGGTGACGTGGCACTTAATCCTGGTCCGGTACGATTTCCCTGTGGTCCCAAAGGCCATACACACAAGAATTAATTTAAAAGACTGAGGTGAAACTACAATAATTTATTTAAAAGATTTGATCATTTAAAATTATTTTTACTAAACAGTTAACTTTGCAAACAATAATACACAACATAATTAAACATGCATTTTTTCAATCTCTTAGCAATTCAGATATAATAATGAATCGATTACAATAACAATTTATAACAAATTCAAAACAGATCCCATAATTTAGTACCTACATAGACAAACATACTTTTCTCTGTTTTTTTTTCTTTCAATTTTCAATAAATCGTTCAATTAATTTTACACAGTTTTATCATAAAACTTATCAAACAACAAAACACTCAGGAATCATAAATATTACAGAGTTAGTTACATGACAATGATTAGAACTGTGTGGTTACCATTGTAACCATTTTAAAATTAATAAATGCATGCACTTTTTTAAGCCGCTATTGTGGAATGGAATACAAATTATTTAAAGTGCCTAATAAATTGAGTGTAGGTAAAATGTCTCCTACATTTAAACATATTATATCAACATGAGTGCTATAGTTACTCTAAAATCTATCATAATCAATGCACAATATCAAAGACTGCTCGTGATTGTTCATTTGTTACAGCAACTAGCTGTAAAATTAGCTTTTATTAGTCCCATATTGGTTGGCAACTTGCATTGTTACATCTGCAAGTGGGATAGACAGGAATAGTTGCTTTTGCACAGTGTTCCATTTCATCGTCTTAATATATCACAGGCATTGAGCAGATTTGCTTAGTGTTTGCTGGTGGTGTGGTATTAATAACTTATCAAACTTCTTCTCAAGAAGGTCATGTATTCCTTGACAATCAATTTTTCGAATTTACTTACCCTATGTAAGCTCATGCAGAAATACACAATGCTGCTCCGAAGGTATTACGCTACTCACAAGGTATCGGGTTTCCTGGGGTGTTTAAGGAACACTGATTGTTTAGGTGTTAACTTTATTTTACGAAATGCTTTACGAATTGTTCGTTGATTTTCAGAGTTATAGAGGCTTTGACTGGATTTTTGTCAAGAACAGTCTTCCTTTAAACAAAAATGCAATACAATCGTAAAGTGTCGTCCCTGATTAGCCTGTGCGGACTGCANGTTTGTTCCTTCATTTATTCATTTATTTATTTATTCATTTATTTATTTATTCATTCATTCATTCAGTCTTCCGTCCGTCCGTTTGTTTGTTCGTTCGTGCGTTTGTGCGTTCGTTCTTTCATTCATTCATTCATTCATTCATTCATTCATTCATTCTTTCATTCATTCATTCATGCAATCATGCATTCATGCATTCATTCATTCATCCATACATTCATTCGTTCGTTCGTTCGTTCGTTCCTTCGTTCGTTCGTTCGTTAGTTCGTTCGTTCGTTCGTTCGTTCGTTCGTTCGTTCTGTTATTTATTTATTTATTTATTTATTTATTTATTTATTCATTCAGTCCTCCGTATGTTTGTTCGTTCGTTCGTGCATTCCTGCGTTCGTGTGTTTGTTCATTGGTTCGTTCGTTCGTTCGTTCCTTTATTAATTTATTTATTTATTTTGTGTTGAACTTTTAACATTTTTTAATTGATTCAGTCCGTCCGTTTGTTCGTTTGTTCGTTTGTTCGCGCGTTCGTATGTTCGTTCTTTCGTTCGTTCTTTCATTCTTTTATTCATTTATTCATTTATTCATTTATTCATTTATTCATTTATTCATTTATTCATTTATTCATTTATTCATTCATTCATATATTCATTCACTCATTCATTCATTCATGCATGCATGAATTCATTCATTCATTATTTATTATTTTATTTTTTTATTTATTTTTTTATTTATTTATTTATTTATTTATTTGTTTATTTATTTATTTATTTATTTATGTATTTATTTATTTATTTATGTATTTATTTATTCATTCAGTCCTCCGTCCGTCCGTTCGTTCGTTTGTTCGTGCGCTCGTTCGTTCGTTCGTTCGTTCGTTCGTTTGTTGGTTCCTTCGTTCGTTCTTTCATTCATTTATTTATTTATTTATAAATTCATTCATTCAGTCCTCCGTCCGTCCGTGTGTTCGTGCGTTCGTTCGTTCGTTCTTTCATTCATTCATTCATGCATTCATTCATTCATTCATTCATTCATTCATTCATCCATCCATCCCTCCGTCCGTCCGTCCGTTCGTTCGTTCGTTCGTTCGTTCGTTCGTTCGTTCGTTCATTTGTTTATTTATTTATCCATTCATTCAGTCCTCCGTATGTTTGTTCGTTCGTTCGCGCATTCGTGCGTTCGTTCATTGGTTCGTTCGTTTGTTCCTTTATAAATTTATTTTGTGTTGAACTTTTAACCTTTTTTAATTGACAATTTACAACGTCACGCGAACAGTTAACCTTCTTGTTAACTTACGAAAAATTGCTAAAGTTTTTGTTTCTTAAATTCTTAAATGCGTGTATTGCTAATATTGGCGAGAATTGTTTTTAACATGTCAGTAGTTTGTGTTTGCTATGCATTATTTAGGGAAGTTAAATATTGATATTGACAAAAATAGGTTCGTTGGTAAACAATTAGGGTCGGTCGGGTTACAGTTAAGAGAACTATTATGTTTTGGCCTTATCAATACTTTTCTAAGTGTAAACTAACTTAAGATTTAGAAGTTGAGATGAAAATATAATAAAATAGCTAAAATTCGATTAATGTTGTGTTTTGTTTTTATATATGGTGTTTTTTTCTTGTTTTTTTTTTGTTTTGTGTCCATTAAAATTGATGTCTTTGTAAGTGATGATTGTTTTGTATTTGATTAAAACGCATGCATTTATCGTAACTTTGTGTTAATTACGATGCACTGTTTATGATTTAGTCAACAATAGCTATTCTATTATGTTTTCTTTGTAGCTGTTTTTGATGATACGAACACATGCAATGGATAATGATGANAAGTCTTGCCATCTGCGTGATCCCACTGGAAGTAAATTGCAATTGTAATTAAAAAATATAACATTTTTATGGGTCCTGTGTAATATCTACATGTAGTTCATGCTTCATTAATTTGTTATACTCAGTTCAGTATATTTTTCAATTCATTTATACACTCTTTATTTCTTATCATGTCCATACAATCCTGAATATATTCATTTTCATAGATACCCTTGATTATTCCTTAGAAATTCATTTTGTTCGTTGTAGCTTTATTGTCCATAATGAGAAGGTATTTCCCGAAATATTTGCTATGGCACGGAGGCAACTATTTTTTCATCACATGTTACTGGGGTACATTAAGAAGTATTAATTGTTATTGTTTTATCTTATTATTGTCTAACCTATTGTACATACGTTACATAGATAACAGCTTTCTCAGCCATCTTGCCCCTTTGAATAATCTGGTCTAAATACCATGTCATGGCAGTGAAATCCATCCCAGATATATTCACACTTGATTTCCATATGTATGTTAGGTCTGGAAAAAAATACTGAGTCTTGAACTTTATATCTATGTAGTGCATGTATATATATTGTCTTCTATACACCAAAATGCGGAGTATTTGTCTTAAATATGCAATAAAGTTATAAACTGTAAATGTCTTAGGTGTTTTGAAATTATGAATCGATTACAAATATTGTAGAAAGTCATTGCAAATTCACGATTATATATCTGTCTGGAACCTCCCATTCAACTTGAATGCCTGGTTGGAGTTGCAGCTTCTGGATTAAAGATCGCCGTACTGTCTTAGTGCATGTGGCTGATAGAAGCAGCACTGGAACATTGGTGAACAAACTTCTCAGCTCAATTATTCTGTTAAATGCTGGTCTGAACTCTTCACCCCTAAGTAAGTAAAATGCTTAGTTTAATTAAAAAACAACAACATCCATAATAAAAAATACATATTCTCATATTCTAGCAAACGAGTATTCACTATAAACTTGTAAGTGCATTTAATTGCAATCGCATTTGAGAAATTGTGGTAATGTATTACTTAAAACCTATCTCGCGCTCCAATTACTTAGTGTTCACCATATCCATTATAACCTTGTCATTTTCCAATAAGTGTTTGATGCATATTAAAATAATTTATTCAAAGCGGGTGACTGACTGAAAATGATGCATGTGGAAGTAATTGTATTTTAAGTAACTATAACTAATGCAATTACCAATAATGAAGTAGATGAACTTCATCTATAGCTTTAAGTGACATATTATCCGTATACACATTGCTTTCCAGAAAAAACCTCCACCTATCGATGTTGTCCAGAATCTCAGGGAAAAAGAAAATGATGGTGTACATCTCATCCTCCAACCCTGTTAAGAAACATAATAACCATTTCAAATGAAATATGGAAATAAATTGTAATTATATCAGAAGAAAATTAAGGGATCTGTTAAATGAGATTGCAAAGCTGTGTTGTTTTTTTAATCCAAACACTATTATAAGTTACTTAAATGTACTGCTACTTTATTCTTTAACTTACTTTCCTATATATTTGTATATAAATATTTGTGGGGTACACACAGTTCATATGTACATACATATATATTTAAATTTCAACTATTTGACCCACCTTTCTTTTCTTCTGCACTGGTATCAGGACCTCAGATAACAACATTAATGCCTATGTTAGCCAACTGGCGAACCTGATCATTCATGAGAAACCTTAGTGGAGACACAACAATGACATAGGAATGTCTCTTATGCATTTGTTTCATTACATTAAGGGGCGGCAGTATGTAGAACGCACTTTTGCCAAACCCTGTCGGAAAAAATAATTATTGAAAGTGAACTTAAATTCACCCTTCAAAATTCCAATTCTCGCTCTATTATATCTCGAGAAGCCATGTTTAAAACATGCTACTGGAAATGTCAATCGATTCTCCGTAACATGTATATTGCATATACATGCAGTCAGGAAATTCCTTAAGTACTTACCTACACCAGGTAGATCTACTTATTTCTTTTTTTTTAATGAACACATTCTTTCTAACAATATGTAACGAACGAACAGTTTAATTAATATCATATTCGAAAGTTTTAACGACAACGGTTTGCAATTTACGCCAGAATAATAAAGTGTATTGTAAAAAGCGATCGTAATGTTTACGAAAATATTGTGAGAACAGGTCAAGGTCGATCCGAATGTATCCGATTGATAACTCTCGTAGTCACGTGACGAAGCAACAATGGCGACCAAATCACACGCTGTTTATTTTTTTTACAGACGTTTTCAGGTATCTTTCAACTAATATGACAAGAAAAACATTAAATGTTAGTCGTGAGTTAAGAATTTGTTTCCCTGAACCTGTTTGTGTTGTTTTTTTCTCTTTAAACTGCAAATTAACTGATTTATAGCGTGACATAAATATGTTACGACTCTGGTTGACTTTCGATATGGGGTTCGCTTCAGCGTACAGGTCTGTCAATACTATNTAACACATGTAAAAATCGTACAGTCCCGCTTTAACAGAAAAGTGTTTATAACTGCAGTAATAACCAACAGTTATCACATGAACACTTAATATGGTACCATTTTAGTGTTCAAGTGTCGTATGAATAGATATCATAGCAGGACATTAAAATGGAATTAATTGTGACACAAAGAAATAAAAACGTGCATTTTATATCAACAAACATCAATGTTACCAGAAAACATCTCGTTTTGAAATTACGGCTTTTGCTAAGAGGAACATTGATTTTTAAATGGGTTTGATTGGTGAACTCAAAGCCTATAACATAATATTATAAATCAAAAAGCCTAAAGTGATATTATGGGCATTTTTCACTGTTGAATGGAGCTGAAATCATCTTGCTACCATTTGTTTATAAAAAATATATATTATATTCGATATTTTACATGACTGTTTAAGTCCTCTAAGCCGAGCGGAACTGTCTTTTTTTTTATTAGGATCAGAGTAAGTGTTCGTGTGTCGTATGATAGATATCGTTGCAGGAAATTGTCTTTGTGTCGTATGAACGAATCTGCACTAAAACTAAATTTAGATTCACGTTCATCGAATCATTTCTTTTGTCAATTGTAAAAACAAAAATACGGTTGATATTCAAATGCATTATTTTTCTCTTTCCGAAATATTGTTTTAGTGTGTTGATGCTGCATTAACAAATATAAGTGTATTTGAAGTGAAAACACCAAAAAAACAACAACACAAAAACAACGGTTGCGATAGACACCTATACACATAGCATATACTTTTAGATGCGTCTAATATCACTTTAAAATACTGGAAGTATTTTATTGTGATAAACATATTTTAAAGAACACTTCGTGTACAAATGCACATTTCATTTCACCACTGTGCATTGACCTTAGTAAATACGTTTGAACAAGTCATCCTGCATATAGCTCACCACTCTCCAACTTTCCTTGCTGCCCCTAAACTCAAAGATTGATCCAATTTGAATTGACAATGGATGTGCCATTTTCAAGATAGATACTACTGCAGCATACGATTTGCAGTTCATGTGTACTACGATATTTATGTCGTGTGATATTGATTGTAAACAATACTCATTCATACAAATTACGCGGGGGGAAATGTTACAGCCATCGACAATTTTTTTTTCTCACGACTTAACACTGCTTATGCCTTTTCTTCTTGTTAAAACTTATTTTATGTAAAGAAAAATTGAATTAACTTTGCTTCCAGTGCGTTCGTTTGGTAATAAGTACTTAAAGAAGTAAAGAAACAAGATTTTGTAAGTTTATTCGATAGAATGTATTCACGAGCTGTGCGAGGGAAACAACCGTTGGTACAATCTCCTACGCAGTGGTCTCCCTTATTTTAGAAGAGACCTCTGCATTCACAGGCTGTTCACGTTGGTCTATATTTTGGACCAACGTGATTCCAAAATATTTTACTTGTTGAAACTATTTTTTTAGATACCCAAATTATAAAAAAAGTTCGTTTATATAAAATAAATGAAGATGGATATGTAAAACATAAAACATTAACAATACTGAAATAATGAATTTCGTTTTCCCGTGAAGCGAAACGGTCATCAACATGGCGGACAAATTGCAACGAGACTGATGCGTTACCTATCTCGGTAAGTTTTATTTGTATATGTATGGGATGCAGGATATCGTAAAAACATTAAAAACATATGTCTAGCTAATGTTACATGTTTTGCATTAACCCGACTGTTAATAAAATGTGTCATGGATGAATAATGATTTGTTTTCATTCAGTAGCTTATGTGTCACGTCGTATCAATTTTAAACTTTCAATGCTGTGAATTGACTAAAGTAAGGTCAATGTTCTCCCTGTAGTACAATGTTGTACACTATCCAGTGATGCACTAGTTAGAGATGCGAGTTCAAGTCTGGCCAGGGAATTGTTCTTATTTAGTTACTTTAGATGCATTGAATATGCAATGAAGACCATTCAAACATGTTTGTTTATTATTTCCCCTAGTTTTCATTTTGCCATTAAAAGCAAAATGTCTTCTGCAAAAACATGACAAAATATTATAGATGCTGTTCACATTGTGTACACAAATGTAACACCCAAGCAAAAACAAATTGAATGTTTACAGACAATATTGTGTCGTTAAGATGTAATTGTCAGTTTACCTGTTGGCTATGGAAAAAGCCTTATTTATCAGTCAGTATTTGCCAATGCCTCTATCAACCGGATCCAGTCCAACCAGTGTAGTTGTTTTAGC
Organism: Dreissena rostriformis; assembly: GCA_007657795.1. Taxonomy (NCBI): domain Eukaryota; kingdom Metazoa; phylum Mollusca; class Bivalvia; order Myida; family Dreissenidae; genus Dreissena; species Dreissena rostriformis. Next base: position 26,687 of record VMBQ01004671.1, read on the forward strand.
TGAGTCTCCACTTACAATTATTCAGCAAGATCAAATGCTAATTCTTGCTGAACATAACATAAAAGCTTTCTGTTTGCCTTTTGATGATGAGTCTGTTGTCAGTAAAAATGTTCAGCAGAAACTTTGTAATGGAGCCTATTCCATTGTCATGTGTCATCCGGAATCATTACTTAACAATACCTGGGGGAAAAGCTCTTCTTAGAAATGAGGACTTCACCAGCAAAGTTCATGCTGTCGTGATCGATGAGTGTCACATTGTGGAAGATTGGTATGTTTTATTTTCCTCAATTTAAAGTTTGTATAATTAGTTGTGATAGTGATACAAGAGCAGTATCTGTGAACTGAAGTACCTAACCGACCGTGTCAGTTTATCCCCGACTGCATTTTTTTTATTATTATTTTTTATCAGATTTGATAACAGTTGATATTGTTTTAAAGTCCTTTCAATATCAGATAATCAGATATCCTGTTTGTGTCACCAAGTCATGACATAATTTTCTAAATATTTGTTAAATTTAGCATTTGCTTCATAATTAATGAAGTTTGGAGTCTTGAAGCTAGCAATGGCTGGTTTATACAGGTTAAAGGTTCCTATATCAAATTTATTGAACCATTTCAAATGACTAAAGTAATCATTTCAGTCTAGACTCATATTTCTTTCTTTGCCACCAGTGAATATCAGAATCTACAGAAAAAAAATCCCTACCTACCGACCCTCATTTTTGTGAGACTGTAACCAGAAACAGACATGGTTGTTTTAGGCCTTTGCATCTTAAATGTTAGTGCTTTGCTATTCAATGCTTTGCATACTAGATTGGTCCTTTACCAAAAGTAACCAAGAGTTGCTAGCTGTTATGCATTTGTTATCACAATTTTTCAACAGCTACTTAGTACATGCATCAAATGTATTATGAAATATTTGGTCTAAGTATTTATATGCTTATTTGATTTTTTTTAGGGGAGAAGAATTCAGAACCTCATTCCAACATCTGAAGACATTGCCATCAATATTTGCTTATGCCTATTTCATCGTTCTGAGTGATTCCTTGACGAAACAGCAAAAAAAAACAAACTTCAAGTGTTTTAGGTCTACATGAACCTGCAATTGTCGAAGCACCGACAGATCTAATATCTTCTTAAGCAAAATTCTTAAATCAAAACAAACTGATGTTCACCAAATTTATGAAGAAATCTTTAGAAAGGAATGTGAGTTTTGGAAAAAAAGATCAATTGAATTATCCCGTTACATTAATGTTCACGCCACTGTATTACATTAGCCAAGCTTCTGCATACTTAGATTTTTATTGGGTTCAAATGACATTACAAAATCATGTTATGGTGCTATAACCGGTTTAAACCCCCAATGCTTAGCATTGACCGTTCCAAGGCGGTGATCCCAGCTGTATTCTACTATGTGTATATGTTGTTTCGTTTTGTGTCGTACTGTACCGTTTTGGCAATTGGTTCCTTGCCATAAATAAAGGGCCACAAAGGTGTGTATGATAGAATTGCAATACTGCTGCAGTTTCTGGAGTTTCACTTCTTTATATTGCACTCTAATCAAGACAAATGTGTTTTAAATAACACAAGTAATGCATTGAAGGCAGCAAATCCAGTGATACTATTGATCCTGACTTCTTAAGTGTCTGGCATGGGTTTTGATCCCCCATGTGTAACAAAAATCATACATGCCAAGCCATCGGCCAGCATAGCAAAATTCATGCAGGAGATTGGCCGGGCAGGTAGAAGGGGTCAACAGAGCCATGCCATCCTCAACTACAATACGAAAGATTTGTCTGCAAATACTCATGGTATACAGCAAGACATAATAAAGTATTGTTCTGATGAGACCAAGTGTCTTCGAGAAAAGCTTGAACCTTTTGGCTTTCAGAAAAGTGACCAGATTGCCAATGACAAATGCTGTTCAATTTGCAAGTCGAACTCTGCCGCATCACACTTATTGTCTGCCATGGAAAATGTCAAGATCTAATATTTTGTCAGAAAAAGGCCATACTTTTTTTTTTAAACAGTAACTGATAAGGTATTAGTCTATTGGCAATAAAAGCATTGTTTTCCGCTGGACAATTGCTTTGCTTAAAGGGACACATGGACGACTAATGTGATATTAAATTTTGAGAACTAAAATTGTACTTTAGTATAAAAAATGAATTATTACTAAAATGTAGATATCGTTTTGACATATCTAAACATACATATTATTAATATTTTAATTATAATGAATGTATTCTTCAGGGTACATTTTTATCAATGAAATGTTATTACAGTATGTACATGACAATACCGCTATGTTCTCTCCCAATGTAGATACTGGACTGGTAATGGTACTTTATTGTATTGCCTCTAGAGTAATACCTCTTTAATCGATTGAAATTTAGGAATTCGGTACTTCCAGATTGTTTTTTGCCCAGTAAATATTGTATTGAATGCCATGAAGCGGTTAACCTAAATAAATGTGTATTGTATTCAGCCTGTGATGTCAATTCTTTGAATTTTCTTATTGACACAGAACTATGTAGTTTATACTGATCTCAAACACAGTTGCTAGCAAGGTGGTTCAAAGTATGTTCTGTGTTAAGACAGTACTAGTATCACCCCAGGAAACCCGATACCTTGCGAGTAGCGTAATACCATTGGAGCAGCATTGTGTATTTCTGCATGAGCTTACATAGGGTAAGTAAATTCGAAAAATTTAAAAATTTCAAAGTCCAATTTGAAACAACTGTGTATTAACATTGATAACAAAGGTATTGGCCTACATGTAGAAAAAATCCTGACGAATTTTCGTAAAAAATGAGCGAAATATGGCTCCCTGAAGTTGAAGATCGGGAAAAAATAGGCCATTTTCATGCATTAAGAGGAGAACAACTGCAAGCCACTACAATAATTAAAGGATTTATACAAACTTACATATATCTGCCATAACCACTCAGCAGGGTTTCTCCAGAAAAACTATTTCTTGTGGAGAAATTTGCGTTTTTAGTGACCATGTTGGGAAAACATGGATACCAAATGGAGAAGACTAGGAAACCTTATGTGAGCAGCGACTTTATAATTCTTTTTCATGACAAAAAACCTCATTTCCAGCCATTTTGTTGCAATTTCTTTGCTTTGTAGAGGCCTATAGTAAGCGTATGTGGGCACATATGCATACGAATGTACTTTTAATGCCTTATATATTATCAATAGTGCCTTTTCAACATGCTCAAGTTTTATTTCTTTTTACCAACACTATTTTGGAAAATATAAAGAAAGACTTGACTGCTTAGTCACATAAATTAATTGGTTAGGTACATAGAATAATGTTTAAATAAGTGTATGTGGGGATTGTATGTATAATATTTAAATGTGGCGTGTCCTGAGCCTTTTGGTACTAATGCGTCTTGAGCGTCATAATGAGAAAAAAACTCATTTGAAATGACGTCGCTAAACTTGCGCTTAATTTTGTTTAGATTACCCAATGTTTTCTTTGATTTTACTGTTAAACGTATTTAAGTAATATAAAACGGCACAGACTGGTCATGGAAGGATTTGTCTATCAAACAAATAGTTGATTTTGACGTTTCAATTTCAATGAGCTGACATGTTACTCCCCTTTTAACGAATTTGGCCATGGCTTGTTTATAGACACAAACAAGACTTCCAGGTTTAAACCCCCAATGCGTTGAATTGACCGTTCCAAGGCGGTGACCCCAGCTTTATTCTTATTTGTGTTTATGTTGTTTTGTATTGTGCTGTATTGTGCTATTTTGTACTGTTTCGGCCATCGGTCACTTGCCATAAATAAAGGACCAACTAATTGTTTATAATAAGATTTCAATACTGCTCCAGCAGCTGGAGTTTCACTTCTTTATATTCAACACATGTCGATACCGATTTTAGCCTGATGCTATTAACATTTTTTTGGTTTTAACTTGTCCGTGAGCAATGTTAGTGTTATTCTTTTAATCAACTTTACTTTTTATGGTTAAATGTGCAAAATAATTACAAAAAAAAACAACAACATATTTTCAAACGAAAAAGAAAGTAAAATTGGCTAACATTACCTTTCGAAGTTCCTGTGATATTTTGTTTACAAATTACAGTTTAATTGAATAAATGAAGTAAGTTATTTTTTTCTTAATGGTTGATTGAGAAATTCAATCTGGTATAAATGCATTTTTTTTAGATACTGCATTCCGAAATTTGTCTATAATAAAATGACATTTTGTTTTGGAGAAATAACAGGCAAGTTACCATTACCGGATCAGTAGCGTAATAAAGTTGTTCTGGTGAAAAGCTATAAATATTTTGAGATTTCTTTTACACCAGTTTGATTAAATATAACCTTTTGAAGTAGTTCTTACTGATTCAGCACAAAGTCTTATTTTTAAACGCAGGCAAAATGTATTTGTGATACCTTTTTTTCGCCGCAGAATTCATGCATTAACGGATCAGTTGTAGCCATAACGGATCACGTGATCGAAACCACTCCGGGTGCATCTAACACGCTATTTGAACTGTCGAAACACAAACTGTGTTGTTTACAATGACCAAATTACATTGCCAGTTATAAATTATAATTCCCTTTTTTTGTTATTAATTGTTTTCTATATGTGATCTCGTATCTACACTTCACGCATGGTGTTCTTGTGTGAATTACCTGTTGAAAATCCTAAATAGATCGGAAAGATATGGGCATCTTATAAAGCATGTAAATTGTTTAAATCATATCTAATCATCGATATTGAACATGGAACATAAATAAAACATTTATATTGAGATCATTTACTGTGAGAATCAACAAGATTTGCATATATTTTAATATAATATATTATCAATATGCATATTATCACGCTTGATCCGTTATTGCCCTACTTTTTCATTTCATTTAAGGTGTTGCAAAATCTTAAACACGAATCAAAACTGAAATGGACTTTTGCAGACAGAAAGACTACTAAATGGTCTTTAAATTAATGCGTAAACGTCTTACTTTCCAACAGAGTTATAGCATATGACCACGAAAAATGTTCAACCTCGATTTGGAAACGAGACGGAAGTCAACAAAGTCGTATATACATGTCAGCAGAACAGACCGAAATGTTGGACAAAGAGTAGCTCCGATTACGACTCAATCAATGCGTTAACACTGGCAAACATTAAATATGAAAGGACCAAGCCGATTGGCCGAGGGGAGATCCTGTAAATATAAAAGGACCAAGCCGATTGGCCGAGGGGAGATCCTGTAAACATGAAAGGACCAAGCCGATTGGCCGAGGGGAGGTCCTGGCAAGCATAAATGGCCATGATGACCAGCAAGTGTAGCCGAAGAAATTTAGCGGTGCAAAAGAACATTTAGTAGCGATGTCTTTATCAAGGGAAATATTGAAAATGTGCCAGTTATTTTAACAACTGATACCGGATCACTAAGAAAAATAATTTTAGATAGTTTACAATAAATTGGACCCTAAAATTAGACCTAAGCTTAAAGTGATATAAGACGCATCCAACAGTTTATAGGTATCTATCGCAACCGTTGTTTATTTTTGGTGTTTTCACATCATATACACTTATATTTGATAATGCAGCATCAACACACTCAAACAATATCCCGGAAAGAGAAAAATAATGCATTTGAATATCAACCGTTCTTTCGTTTTGAAAACTGACAAAAGAAATGATTCGATGTACGATGTGAATCTAAATTTAGTTTTAGTGCATATTCGTTCATACCACACAAAGACACAATTTCGTGTTACGGATCATTTTAACTTCTTGCAACGATATCTATCATACGACACTCGAACAATAACTCCGATCTTAATAAAAATAAAGCTTAGAGGACTGGGCTAGTCATGTTAAATATCGAATATAATATATATTTTTATAAACAACTGGTAGCAAGATGAGTTGCAGATAATTTGTCAGTAACCACTTTTTAACTAACTCTTTTGACCTGTTAATTAATTTCAGCTCAATTCAACAGTGAAAAGTGCGTCTAATATCACTTTCAGTTATAAACAGTGTGTTAATAATATATACATATGTGTGAGTCAATATTGTATGGACTTCATTGCATTAGATGAAATAGAGAAAAAGATTCTATTGTTTATCTATTTGTGTCTTAAAAATGTGTATTTAAAAACTGTGTAAAAGTATTTGCACCTCAAACATCACAAAAGCAACATAAATATGGAAACATCAGCTCTTGTAATTGTTGTGACAAGTAATGTCAACAAAAGAAAACAGTATTGGTGATGGAGTAGTGCTTATGTGATTGTTATAGAAAAGCTGTATAGTTAACTTGTGGTATGATTTAAGTTGTGAAGTTTTAATGGCAGAGTTGTTTAAAGTCTTAAGAACGTGTATTCAATGTCTTAAATAGTGAAAGATTGACCTTCAGATTGGTCGGGAATGAATCATCATGTGTGATGGGCAATGCGCCGGGAAACGATTCATAGAATGCAATGATGTTGAATGAACGGGTCTTACGTCTGACAAAATTAACGTTAGCAAGTTAACAATGTCGCACCAGACACAGCAGTGAATTTGAGCCTTTTTTTGATATTCTGCAATTGAATTTTATTTTTAGTATTTTTTTTGACTTGTGTGACAGATAATTTCTCAAGTTAACTCAATGGAATAGTTCAGTGTAATTGTGTGTTAAAGCATCGGAATTTGAAACGATTTTTTTATGTCCACCAGTATATACTGGGGGACATATTGTTTTTGCCCTGTCTGTTGGTCTGTTGGTTTGTTTGTTTGTTTGTTTGCGCCAACTTTAACATTGGCCATAACTTTTTCAATATTGAAGATAGCAACTTGATATTTGGCATGCATGTGTATCTCATGGAGCTGCACATTTTGAGTGGTGAAAGGTCAAGGTCATCCTTCAAGGTCAAAGGTCAAATTTATGGGTCAAAATCGCTTAAAAGTGGACAAAGTGTTTCACAAACACATCTTGTTTTTGTTTTAATTTCGGCGGAAGGAAATATCCAATGTGAAAACATACATAATCCCAAGACATAAGTGGAGAACAGTTATTTGTAAGTGGAGTGATGTGACTAGCAAATATGTTTCGGAAGAAAAGTAACAACATGCTTGTTATTCATTTTCAGTCGACAACCCACAGATCATCTTTCCATCATGTCAGAATTCTCATCCAGTGGTCAAGGGCGTCGCGCCTATCAGTGCCTTAAATGCTACCATCGGATGGACAAAGTGTACGTTGAGGCGAAATACCGCGTCTACAACCATTTCCTTAAGGAGCACATGAGTCTTGATCAAGCTCCATACTACTGTCGTCTCTGCCTCTTCAGATGTTTCAAACGCGAAAAACTCGAAAAACATGTTCACAGTTTCCGTCCTCATAAGCTTGTGCTCAAAGAGAAAAACATACCTGACAGTCCAGAGTTCCTTGTTAGTCGTCCATCTCCGTATCTTATAACTGACCGGGATGTGGCTGTCCTCTCCGCTGAAGAGATTAAACGCCATTGGCTCTCCATCTCCAAGAAGCCAGACATCCTGTCTCAAGCCATACAGTATTTGCTTCAAGACCTGAGTTCTATCAGCAACTTGCCACTGTCTCCTTTCCAACAGCAATTTTCTCCAGCACAACCGTCCATAGTGACTCCGCTTCAGACATTTCAACATCAACCTATCACATACGTCAATTCTCTGAATGCGTTGGCCCTCTGCAACAACTGAGCAATGCCATCGGAATATCAACAAACTGCCCAACGCCAGCACCAAATCAACTAACCCTGACCAGCCTCCCACCATCTTACACCGCACAAACAGAAGCACCCAAGCCATATTCAACCAAGAAGATCCTTTGACCACTCTGCCAACCATTGATGAATGTCGTGCTCTTGCCCCTGAAACAACATCTGACTTCAGCTCTTTATCTGGCTCTTCATCTCCTTCATCATCATCCTCATCCAACTCTTCTGTTAAAAGACATAATGAACTAATGGCTGTGTTGTCAGAAATTAATAACAACTTGAAGCATCTACACTCAGAAATCAACAAACAGTATCGGTTTAATTGTGACTTCACACAGAGCATGGCAGACCTCACTGACATCCTGAGGAGTCAAACCCACACAACCAGCTGCTGACTGTCACCCACCAACATATCATCATCCAGATTCCAGCCACAGCAACACCCATCACTGTCTAGACCATTCTGCAACCGAAACATCTACCGCCCGTTACAACCAGCACCGTGACCGATCTCCATTGCACCCCAGAAATTAAAACTCAAGGGACAGACACGAAAAGGAAAAAAGGAAAACCACCTCGATAGAAGATTTGTGCATCGTCGTATGTATAAGTTGCCTGAAACATTGTCATTTTACATACAATAAACATTGGTTAACATCTTTTAAAGTTTTGCATATTCAGGATTGTATCAACTAGTGCTTTAAATTATCTAGTCATTTTTAGATCCTACACGTACACTAATTTTATTTTTTATTAACTCGAAAATAACATGGCTTCAGAAACATAACTTATAACAATTTCGTTGCTTGTCGTGTTAGTCAATTTGTTGGTGTACATTGGAAATGTCATTAGATGGTGTTTTATGATATTTTTTTCGGACAAAACACATTTCATATTGAATTATTTACGTCTGCATATATAAGAGCACTGCAAAAAGGAATATAAAACGGATATTTTGGAAGATTTAAAATGTGCTTGCCGTGCTCGCGTGCATTGTTACGTAAAAACTAGGAATTTGCCTCGAATTATAGACTAAACTACTCATCTGGTGTCAAATATTAAAATAACCGGGTATAGTGCTCAACTTTACCCTAAGCCTGCGCTTTATTTCGTCAAAAAAGAATTAATAATAAGATGGATAACGTGGATTTGAAGTTTCTTAGCGGAGGCAATGTTTACAATTTTCTGCTTGGCGTTCTAGCAAAAAACATGACGTCACGGACCACGTGGTATGGCCACACTGTAATATAAGCAACAATTTAAAAGCGGACCAAAAAATGTCCCCCTAATCTAGCGGTCTTTTTAATGCAGTAAATATAATACAACTGGTCTCCATAAAGAGCCTGTCGTACACACACANATAATATATAATTTTATCTAAGCAGTGCCAGTGAAATAACTGATTTCCAGACAGCCCCAGAGACCGCGTCCTTGAGGTGTTAGCATTATCAAGTACTTAATTCGACTCTACAGCATTGGTTTTGAACGTCACAAAAAATAACAACAATTGTTTATCGACCTAAGAAGACATGTATCCCACCAGTTAAGATCTTCGACAATCTTCAATCAGGCAAATGTTGATTCACTGCGCCAACAACAAGAAAAGAGGGACTCCAAGGTCCAAAAAGTGATTGGAACACCTGAGGCCACACAAAAGCACAGCAGGCGCCGCAGCATGGGGCATATGCAATATCAGAAAATAAATCAGGCAGGTAAGTACCACTTGATGATTCATGTTCAAAGTCAACTCTTGAAAATGACACAGATAGTGGAGACGTTTGCTGTGTGTGAAAGAAAAACAGTCCGCCTGAGTAAAGAAAGGATGTTTCGTTTTTTTTAATAGCGTTGGAATTTGCGTCGAATCTCGGATTGATTTAGTCTACTTTGTCTAATTTTGGTGTGAATATGATGAAAGAAACAATAATGTCAACTGGCCCATGTTTTAACAATGTAAATGAATTGGTTTTGTTTGAGCTTCATATGGACTCCCCTTTTTAATTTGTAGGCATTTCGGTAATTGACGAAATTTACAACCTGAAGTATATAGATACACATTTCGATGTCGATAATGGCCATAAATGTAGGTTAAGCTTTCGTTTTTGTGAAGCGACACTGTTTCATTTTACACGATTTGAATATAATAAAATGAAAGCAAAACCTGACAATTGAACAAACCGGAAATGTTAATGCCAAAATGGGGACATGTGTTTGTTTACATTTACAGAAATGTGTAAATTACGGTTCTGATGATTGTGATCCTTGTCCTGATATCGATTGAATGAAAATGTTCATTATTTGAAAGACAGTTATTCTTAAGTTACAGAAAGCATAAAGAAAATTCTAAACGATAATGTCTGCGGGTGCACACGTCTGTACCTTTTGTTATAAAAAAATACAAGAATGAAATTTGATTTTGAAATACCCAATTTTTAATCATTGAGAGTTGATTAAAAACTGAAAGCAGTCGATATAAAACGGCAAAGGCCTAGTTTTTAATTTGCTGGATAGTTAGTTTGTCGCAATATATTTGCGTTTGCTCATGGTTTTTGCCAGAAACACAATTGATTTGACAGGTCGCTGCATTGATGTAAATGGTATTAAAGCAAGGGTGCATGAAAAAAGCAAGGAACTGCATAAACACACAAACCAATTACAAGATTTTGATACGGTTTAAACATTTCTTGAACATTATGGTAAACAAAATAGAATGCCTCTGCCATGACGAGCACCACCAGTAAATGAAAAGTGTATCTAACCATCTGAGAAAAACAATAATAGAATTTCATGGTGCACTTGACCAAACTGGCCAGAAACAAGTGGAGCATTCCACTTTTAGGAATAATAAGTTGGAACAGTGTCCATATTTGTAGGTGATGAAGCCTGCCACTTGTCTTTGTTTGAAATGTCAAAAAACATGTAGAAGATATTAGAAAGTCTGGTAACATCACCGAAGAAGAGAAAAACTTAAAGTAAGAAAATAATCAAAAACATTTAAAAAAAGTTAAATGTCTTAGAGACCACTACAGGGAGAAATGTGAGAGGACAATGTTTGAGTTTGATCAATTGTCAGATGCAAATAAAAACTAGGTATTTAACTAAATTAATTTGTAACGTTTCTGCTGAAAAATGTGATAACTATAATGTGTTGGCTTATATTTAACATTTCATTTTGAAAAAAAACTACAAGTTAAATGATTTCCCGCGATTTCTTCTAATATCGAAAAGCCTTTCTACCTGTTTACTTATCGATATCTAATTTAAGCAGGGACTAATGTAAATTTGTCGTGGTCGAGTGGTTAAGGCGATAGACTGCAAATATTTTGGGATCTTCCCGCGCAGGTTCAAATCTTGCCCAGGTTCAAATCTTGCCGACAACGCATACTTTTTGCGACGCGTTTTATTTCTTTTCTAAAATTATTTGATATAATATAGCATATCACCTATGTTTATTGTTAAATATGTTGCAATTTGTATGCAAATTCTTTAATTTGTAAAATTAAAACAACGATATGGCTTAATTGAATGATTTACTGCTGAAAATACGAATCATGCATGTTGCATTCTTATTTCAAAAAGTAAACGGTAAATCTGTCTATGTCTTGGTATGTTTGCTGTATATAGTGTATATATAAAAACCAAGTTCAAAATATTACTTAAATGAAGCTAATTTGAATTGCATGACACTTTGTTATTAACCAACCCAATTTCTACTTGGCTAAAACCACATACATTTCATGGCGCTCTTCCAAAGATAACAATAACTTTCATATACCCCAGGGGTGCAAATAAATTGGACAAAAGCCGAGCGTGGGGTGGTTTTGAAAAAAATCAGTATATTTTTAAAAAAAGTATAGAATGCCTACCTAAAAATTTCAGTGAAATGATGCTGATTAAGAAAATAATAAATTATATTATATTTGGAAAGGTGGCCATCACGAGTGCGCTACCTTAACTAATAGATTTCAAAGATTGTATAATAATAAATTCAACAAACTATGTAAATACAACTATATAAGCATGTTCGTTTATTGTTAATGGCGCATTTTTTTCTAAATAAATAACTAGGTTTGATAGAATACATATATATCAATATATTTAAATATTTTTTAACATGTTAACAGTTGTTAACCATAATGCTAAAAATGTATTTAAAAATGAAATAAACAATTGAGTGAACAGCGAAAGTAGTGATGATGTTTTTAAAACTTCATATTCATAAGAAGACAAACATTAAGAGCCTCTGCTCATTACAGTGTTACTACAGCCAACTTGTAATATATTCTCACATCATACCGAATTTAGCCCCAACTTGCACCTTTTTATCTTGAAGGTTATTAATGTTTTAAGTTTGCAAGAATTAAGAACCCATTCACTTTAAATATCAATTAACATTTCATTGATTGTTCTTTATTATTATTTCTGGACATATTTCAACGCCATTATATGCAAAGTGTAAAAAAATGACGTTGAAGCCTGTAAATGAAAGTTTTCTTTCATATACTTAAAGGTGCGTTGTAGAAATACCACGGTTAACACATAGGAAGATGTGGTGGAGACTATAAAGGCATCATCCCGCAATGTGCACACTATTCTTGACCTTGTGCAAAATCCGGAGAATCATGCCACATTTTGCAACTTGACAGAATTCTTGAAACCATTATTCAAGTTCGACTTTATTTGCTGTCATAGAACCACTTCAGGTTTGCAATGTTGGTTATTTTTCCTCATACTTTAAATATTTCACGCTTAAAGTCGATATATAGTTTGCACACAATAATGTTAGACAAAACACTTAAGATTCAAACGTGCATTACAGGCAATTATGTGTTACTGGTATTGTATTTTTACATTCAACTGCAATATAATAACATGGAACCAAAAACAAAAATCGAACATGTTTTTGTTTTTTTGTAATTTTACAGATTTATAGTTAAGCTCCAGTTTCTATATTTATAATGTGTTATATGAATATATAATCAAGTTGTTGTATTTGTTGAAAAACAGAATGACGTCCGACAAGCCGGGAGTACCCGATAGTTCACGTGAGAAAATATGCTTAGGAGGCAGTGCTGATCATGAAGAAGGATTCTGTAGTTCTCGATGGAATGACCTCCCAACTGGATCCATTTGGCCTGTCGACAGAACGCCAGTGCTACCTTCATAAGGAAATCGCGCCACTTTGCAATTCAAACTGTGCCATTTCTTATCGAAGTCCAGATGTACCGAAGCCAACGAAATTAGAATAATGTGAACAAAGTTCCCCTTTCAAACGTTCTATCGTTACCCTGGGAACCTGATCACACCTCATGGCCATCGTCAATCACATTCATATGTTTTTGCAAAAAATCTTACAATGGCTTCATTCTAGTTGAAATGACATATGGTGAAGTATGACAATAAAATAATTGATTTAAATATTTAATAGTTGTGTTTATGAGCTGAAAACATTAATTTGATGTTAATATTTACGTTCAGTATTTTCTTGTCTCTATTTTTGATACAGTATGTATAAATGTAAGATTTAAAAACTGTTGATAGCATTTTATAATTGAAGCCTTTTAAAGGTGCGTTGTAGGAATACCATCATGGCTCCAGGATGTCAGGCCTTTGAAGAGAAAGGGGGACTTCTCCCCTCCCCTCTACATTCAATCGTGTCACTACCATTAAGTCCCCTGGATACATATCGGAGGTACGTGTTACCCAGTTCAATTGGAGAATCTCAGGAAACATGCCCTAACCTTTCAACTGCTCTACTAAACCCAACACCATACACGGCCCCTAGGTTGGAGGAGTTTCCATTGACGGCACTGGTTCAGGGCATGAATACATCACAGCCGTCGCCTAAGGCCTCTGCTGTCACACCTCTCCGGGACGAACAAGTGGACATTCTGCCTACAGAACAGGGTAAGGCGGATCCACTTCTCTATGAGGTTTAATCAACTTTAGAAAAGGCGTCTCAAATAGAGGGAGGACAGCCTAACGTAGTACTGGAGGCTATCCAGAGAGCAGCTGAGAAAGCTGCTCAAGCCTGTCAAGCCACCGCAAGGAACACCGAGCGAATACTGGTCTTCGTTTGGAAGGCCGAGTGACTTCCATCGAGAGAGCTATTGACAGTCGACGGCGGGACAAGGAAACATGAAGCCGCGCAAAATGTAACTGTCTTTTTTCTGCCTTGAAATGGAGTCGCCTTCTGCTTGACTTGCAGGGGCCCACTTAGTGCAGGTTATCCACGCGGGCACTTGGCGGGTATTTGTCTATAGTTTATTTTCCCGCTACGATACCTATTCATACGACACATGCACACCAACAAGGTACCATTTTAGTGTTCGTGTGTCGTATGAATAGATATATTTGCGGGATATTAAAATGGAATTGTGTCACACACAAAATAAAAACGAGCATTTTGTATCTACAAAAATCAATGTTACCAGAGCACATCTAACGTTAATTTGTTTGGCTTTTGGTGTAAGGAACACCGATTGTTTATGTCAACTTTATTTTACGAAATATATGATAAAACTTTCGTTGATTTTTGAGCGTTATAGAGGCTTTAATAAATTACACTACTTAACTAGTAAATGAACTATTACCTTGTAATATTAACATTTTAAAAGTTGTGATGTTCACCAGTGAGGGAAGTTTTACTAATAAGCGTTTATGGTTAGTCCTCATCTTAGCTTTGTAAACACTCGCAACGGCAATCTTTATTTTTAGAAGTCGGTTAACGTTTTTTTTTTTCCGAACAAAATAACTGCTCAGCTCTATGAAACAGATTTTCATATATATTCCAGAGTTTCATATATCTTCCGCTGTTGTTGTCCTGAAAATCAACGCTACACAGAATAAACCTTTAAACATGTGACGGTTTTACTTGTTTGTGCAATTAATCATTACGACATATTAAGTCAAGACGGTATAGTACAAAACGGACTTTAGGACAGAAGTACGCAAAATTATCACATCGCATGATTTAAAAAGTCTATTTTCAGACTGCTTCGGAAAGAGGCAGTCACAGGACCAGTTGTTCACATGATGATCTGACAAATGCGTTCAATATTTGTATTGAACAAGGTCTTCCTTTTGATAGGGTTGCTAAAAAGTTAGGGATTCCCATAAACACTCTTAAGAACAGAATTCGTGGAAAAGTTGCTATTGACACTGAAATCTGACACTTTTCTTTGCTTTGATATTGGACAAGAATCTTTGCTTTGTGATCATGGGGAGAAGTTAAGTTTGAAATTGCTGTATGGGTTTTAGGTTGATGGCCGGAGTTGAAGGTAAAAAAAACACAGTCACTAGAAATAGCAAGGGCCAGAAGTCTCACTAAGACCAATATTGCCAATTATTTTAAAGAACTGAACAATGTATATACTAAATATCATTTGACAGACAAGCCATCGAGAATGTTCAGCATAGACGAGAAATTTCTAAATATAAATCACACACCCCCTAAAATTGTTACAGGCAGGGCCTAAAAAGCACATGCGGTTACAGCTGGTTAGTCCAAAACAGTGACACTTATTGGTGGAGGTAACGCTTCAGGGAACACCTTCCCCCATATTCATATGTCCTGGTGCCCGAATGCATGCAACCCTACTAGAAGGATCAAAACGACAGTGTCTTATTCCGGCTGGTCCAATACCGACATATTTTTTCAATGTCTGAATAAGTTTAATTGAAAGGGCGAAATCCAATCATATAATTCTATTTGTTCTTCCGCCCAGTTGTAGCTACCTTCTTAAACCCCAGAACACCCACAGAACTAACATACTGCATAAGTCTAACTTTGGTAAAATGGGCACAATTTGACATTTGTGACAAGTTAGTGCATCTTAAATTTTGAGAATGTAAGATCAGTTTCTGTGCCCGAAATGGGCAAGCAAAGAAGAATACACATTATATAAAATGTACATACAATAAAAACATATAATGTTAACAGTAAATTTCTAGTTTGTACCGTTGCTTACTGTTACATTACTTGTTTAACGTCCCCCTTATTAACAGTTTGTGTGTAACCGGTGGAAATAGGTGACGTCACTTACACTGACATGACCTGCAAATAAAAGTATTTAAATATTTGAAGACATAAAATAACTCGACAAAACTACTGGATATTTGTTAGGAAGTGGTTTATTTTCCACAATTTTTTTCAATGTTTTTTTTTCTTACATCGGCAAATACGTGTGCCACGAGGATATCACATGCAAAATATAATTGTATTTGGTCCAGTCTAAAGAACATTTCAATTTCGAGATAAAATTCGCGTGTAAAATCACACAATTTCAATTGTTATTTTTAGCGAATGGTCGCTATGGTAACCGAAATGTGTTTTGCAATGTTCTTATTAATTTAATATTGAACGTTTTGTACATGTAACATGACCAGTAGTAAGTGATTGCCCTCTAGAATTATAAATGTATTGAACCTTCGTGCAATTGACTAACTGCCATGAAAATAAATGAACATAATGTCAAATTTTATGTTCTGATAAGCTGTTTTTTTTTGTTGTTTTGTTACACAATTCCATTTTAATTTCCCGCAAATATATCTATTCAAACGAAACATGAACACTAGCATGGTACCATTTGTGTGTTCGTGTGTCGTATGAATAGCTATATTTGCGGGAAATTAAAATGGAATTAATTGTGTCACAAACAAATAAAACGAGCATTTTGTATCTACAAACATCTATGTTACCAGACCACATCTGGCGTTGAAATTTCGGAAATTGCTATACGGAACACTGATTTTTAATTGTTTAACTCTATTTTACGAAATATTGTACCCAATTTGTGTTGATTCTGAGTAGTATTAAATGGGGCTTTAATATAAAATGGACTAATATGGCAAAAACAATACTTTTTCGACGTATTTACCAGACATTTAGGCTTCTCAAAATGTTAATCACTAAATTTCGTCAATTTACCCCATTTCGACCAAAACTTCAAAACACTGCAAGAATAGTATGTTTCAGGCTAATAGCAGATTATGTAGTTTTCTCTCAAACCCTACAAGCACGTAAGGTTATTCAAAAATCAATTCAGGAACTCAAATTTCGTATCCCTGCGTTCCGGTCATGAAATTATTTCTACAATTAGTTAACTTGCATTATCGTTGTTTATATAAAGTATGTATAATTGCAAAAAAAAATCATGCACATTTCCTTAATTAACAATTACAAGTTAAGGTTTTCTTTTCATTATAGAATGTAAATAATTAAAAATTAAACATCAATTTTATGGAAAAAATATTGTTAAAGGGACATAATCATTTTCAAGGGAACCAATTTGAACTCTTCTTGTATACGCATGTTTGTGTCTTATGCGAATCTATTGAAATGACTTCTGGTCCGTGTACACACCGTATTTTCGTTTTGCATTCTACAAAACAAAAATCAACACATATTCATTCGTATTCCGATTTTCCAATAAACAAAATAAGAAAACAAAAATGACTTCTTTGTTTTTTTATTGTACATATTATCCAAATAAAAAAGATAATCGGCGTTTATCCTGAGTATGAAATAAAGTTAGAATATTTACGTTACTAAGTAATTAAATCGATAAACAAAGGTTGTATTGTTGTTGTTTTTTCACTTGTAAGTCGCATATCCACCGCACGAAATGTGTGTTATAGTGCACGTATATTTAAACCACACAATAGTGTTCGTAGATTAAAATGATGCTACGGGAAATCACATAATATTTGTCCTCAAAAGGCTAACTAAGAGTTTCTTAACCATCGAAATATATGGTATGTAAATATTTGATTTACACGCAGTTTTCTTTCGACACATTCAAATCACACTTTCAGAGCAGCGTCATGCGAAAATGGGTCTTATGGCGTTTCAGACAGTGTAGCTCAAGCCCAGCCTGCGCAGTCTGGCCAGGAGCTACGCTGTCCGCAATTAAATCACACACGGCTTTCTGGTCTCATTAGAGATCTCTTGACCAGTCTGCGAGATGCGTTGGCTGGGCTATAGCAACGCTGGCTGCATATGGCATAAGACCCCTTTTCGCATGGCGCGGGTCTGTCAAAATCTCATTGCGTCATGTAAATGGAACATCTAAGCAAAATACATTTCGATAGTAAATTGAAGTCAAACTGTGTTATTTATAGCAAACATGCAAATTTTGATAGCTTATCCAGGTTTTCAGGAACGATTTCCAGACGGGCTGACCGACGGTCAGTACGGAAAACCTTTGTGGTTATATAGTTAAACGAGTTTCCTGTTTAATATTATGACACTATACTATTTCGGTAGTGTTTGTCTTCTGGTCGTGACGGCACTACTGTGTTATAAACCTTTATCATACCACCGCATTGATATCTGCCTGATATAACGTTAAATATATTTTTTATCATGGTCAACAGGAAGTTATTATATCAGTCAATGTGTCATTTTACTAAGACTTAACAAATAAGTCAAATTTTATTGTAAAAATAAATCAGATTCATCAAAACAAAAAATTGGTACCCATATGTATTACATTTAATCCACAAAAAGCAACAAAAACAGCAAAAAACGTATTTTCCAAATATTCAGAATTCATGTGTAAATGCTGATGACGTCATGTAACAAACGGGTTACTTTTTTAGACACGCATTCCTATGCAAATGTCAAAGGATATGTCAAAATTTAAGCACTAAATATAAATAGACGAAAACAAGTAGAATGAAACAATAAAAAAGTATTAACAAATAAAACAAGAGTGCCAAATTGTCACAAGATGCGCCCGTTGACCCTGTGACCTAGTTTTTGACCCGGCATGACCCATATTCGAACTTGACCTAGATATTGTCAAAATACAACTTCTGACCAAGTTTGGTGAAGATCAGACGAAAACTATTTGAATTAGAGAGCAGACGCTGCTGTGGACGCCGCCGCGCGCCAAGGGTAAAACTATAATACGTCCGGTTTTGAAAAAACGGGCGTATACAAATTCAATAGTTAAACAAATAATCAAATACTCAATGAAATATGTATTTATTTAAAAAAATAAGTTATTATTAATATAAAGAAGTGAATTATTAAAGCGGGACTGTACGATTTTGTCAAATATTTATGAATTTTTATAAAATGTATTAAAAATTAGTATACATATATTTCAATATAAATTAAAATAAAAGTTAAGAAGAACATGTGTCGAAAAATGCGAAATAAGCCAGATATTTAAATCTGAAAGCTTAAATGACTGGAAGTCAAATAAGCCAGCATGTATATAATGCGTGTAAAATGTGAATCTAAATTTAGTTTTAGTGCAGATTCGTTAATACGTCACAAAGACACAATTTTGTTTCCTTACAAATACGAGTAAAAGTGTCGGCATCGGCTTTAACCAGCGCTAACTTGTCTTTGCTGCATTTTATGAAATTCGTCTTCAAAGTATAATTTTTATTGCCTATTTTGAGTCATCGTAACATAATTTAATCAATATATTAAAATTTAACACATGTAAAAATCGTACAGTCCCGCTTTAAATTACTGGAAGTCAAATAAGCCAGCATGTATATCATGCATGTACGATGTGAATCTAAATTTAGTTTTAGTGCAGATTCGTTCATACGACACAAAGACACAATTTTGTTTCCTTACAAATACGAGTAAAAGTGTCGGCATCGGCTTTAACCAGCGCTAACTTGTCTTTGCTGCATTTTATGAAATTCGTCTTCAAAGTATAATTTTTATTGCCTATTTTGAGTCATCGTAACATAATTTAATCAATATATTAAAATTTAACACATGTAAAAATCGTACAGTCCCGCTTTAA
>VMBQ01004671.1:47211-76397 GCA_007657795.1 Dreissena rostriformis
AAAAAAATAATAATAATTAAATCAAACAAGAAACGCCTATCAGAGAGAAAATATAAATAAAATGGAACGTTATAAACCCAATGACCTATGCATGTAGATTACAACTGGGAAAGTCGGTCGTATGACGTCACAAAAATCCATAATGACATAATGACGTGAACAAAATCCAGGGGCAGTACTGTAAATAAAAATATTAATGGGGCTGTGAAGACGAATTTCATAAAATTCAGCAAAGACAAGTTAGAGCTGGTTAAAGCCGATGCCGACACTTTTACACGTATTTGTTAGGAAATAAAATTGTGTCTTTGTGTCGTATAAACGAATCTGCACTAAAACTAAATTTAGATTCACATTGTACATACATTATATATATATGCTGGCGAATTTGGCTGGAAGCCATTTTCAATTTCAGATTTAAATATCTGGCTTATTTCGCATTTTTCGACACATGTTCTTCTTAACTTTTATTTTAATTTATATTGAAATATATATATATATATATATATACTAATTTTTAACACATTTTATAAAAAATCATAAATGTTTGACAAAATCGTACAGTCCCGCAAATTGTACCCGATTGGAAATGGAAGGAAACTGTTGAATCGACGATTCCGGTCGGCAATTTTGAATGTTTCTACCAACCCATGCGAAAGACGTAAAAATCTTGTCGGACACGAGGTCCGATAACTTTTAAAATTTGTCGGACCTCACCAGATTTTATCGGACCTCGTTCTTCTTTAACCAAAGTTTATTTCTATTATTATGACGTTCGCAATGTTTATCAAATCTTGACACGGAGCAGGCAACGGTCGAGTGGTTCCCCGTTTTCAATTTTCGATCCTCACAACGCTCGAAACCAGTAAAATTCAATTCAACCACTCAATAATGTGTCGCCTACGTCACGAAACAAGTGCAATATTGGACTGGTTCTAAGAATCGCGCTTTGAGTGTGTTACGTCATCAGCAAAAAAAGCCAGTTCGACTGGTTGGTAAAATTTATTTTTAATTTAAATAAACTATCGAAGTAAAATAAACATAAATTAGTCCGTATTTGTTTTACATATTTCTAGTTTCGTGTTCATTTTTAATCAAAGTTTTACATATTGTTGTTTTTTTGTGTGTCGGACAAGAGGTCCGACAATTTCGGAAATATTATCGGAACTCGTTAAATTTTATCGGATTTGTCCGAGGTCCGACGTCTTTGGCATGGGTTGTTTCTACTGCCCAATATAGTCTACTGGGCCAGTAGATAATAAAGAATATATGGGGTCAGCATGTGACGTCAAACAGCCAATGAGAGAAGAGTATTTTGTAGATGGCGTGATACACTCATATTTGCAGCATCAACATACTAAAACAATATTCAGGAAAGAGAAAAATAATGCATTTCAACATCAACCGTACTTTCATTTTGACAACTGACAAAAGAAGTGATTCGATGTACGATATAAATCTAATTTTAGTTTAAGTGCCGATTCGTTCATACGACACACAGACACAATTTTGTTTTACGGATCATTTTAATTTCCTGCAACGATATCTATCATACGACACACGAAAACTAACTCCGATCCTTGTAAAAAGACAGTTCCTCTCGGTTTAAAGGACTGGGACAATCATGTAAAATATCGAATATAATACATATTTTTTTTATAAACAACTGGTAGCAAGATCACTTGCAGATTATTGGTCGGTTTCCACATTTTAACTAATTATTTTGAACTGTTAATTCTTTTCAGCTCAATTTAACAGTAAAACACGCGTCTAGTATCACTTAAAATAAACATACCAGTAACTCTATCATTTCGTCTGACAGAGTATATGATTCCTCAATCCCCTCCCATGTCCCCATCTGCAATGTGGCCACAGCCAATTGCTTTATGTGGTCTCTTATGAAAAAACATTGGTGGTTGAAATGGGATTGCAAGTATTGACACAAACATCTGAACGGCTGCCTATTTAAAATTAATTGAACACAATGATATAAATTGAAGGTGTGTTTAAGTTTGTGTCTAGTGTTTAACCATGTATTTCGCAAGTATGTCTTTAATAGTCGTTGAATCAACTGTGCATACATGAATTGCAACTGAGGTATAGTGGAGGACAAAATATTACCAACTGCTAAGTTATGGAACGAAACTCCTTATTACAAAATTGATCGTGACACAAAAACATAAAGATTTACAAGGCCACAACAATATTCAGCTTGGTTAATAAAACTAAAAAACGGATGGACTTCAATGTAGACATTACCTTACTTTCTTTTATCATCTGCGATTTCTCTGGCCACTTTTAATCCGGATGGCCATGAGTAAGTAGGGTGTCCTCGATATGTCTTGGACACCATACAGCTGTCTGAATAACTAAAAGTTAAACAAGAACATTCAATGAAACAATCCTTAAGTATCAATCAATTAATATAATATATAATACAACTCTGAACTGACCAAATCATACTAACATGTGTCAACGCGGAAACAATATCCCTCTGCCTTCGGGGGGGGGGGAANGGGATAATAAGATACTAAGCAATGCACCAACATTTGTCAAAGTGTGTATTATCCAATTAGAAGTTGTATGTAGAACATGTTTCAATGATGTGTTTCTTCGAGCAGTAATTAAATCTAAAGTGTTCATTATTTAAAAGAACAGAAAATGTAAGACTCAAAGATTCTTACGTTTTGAGGAAAAGATTCTTCCGATTGAGCCTGGAAAATCCTCTACTGCTGTCCAGTTTTCTGGGCTGTAGGCGGCAACACAGAGGACTTCCCGAGGGCCTTAAATTTGTAAACCTGTCATTAATTCATTTTGCTTAATTAACACATGGCTGGCATTAAAAAGCACAAATCTGAATGAGTTTGTTCCCCAATATTATTTTCTTGTTACAGTTATCTAGTATACTGGAAGCATTTCTTAAATTGGTGTTTGTTCATGCTTAGTCAGTAACTGACTTGCTGTCGATTGAACCCATAGCTGTTCTTGATATACGATTAAGGATTGTTGTTACTTTAATAAGTGAAAAGTCAACACTTATACAATGTCTAAGTTCTCAGATTACCTGTACATGTACATTGAAATACATGCCTTCCTGTCCAAAGTACCAAGGGCCACCATAACTTGGCCCTTTCAACTTCTGCATTCAAAGATATTACGGGCCATGCGTACTTTGTCCTGAAAGCATGCTTGTCAGGATGATGTTTTGTATGTAACCCTATTTGTGATGGAAAGAGTACACTGCTAATTGTATTTTTAAGGGACTGTAAACCACGAATGACGAAAAAGGAAAAGTTTTAAAATACCGTATTTATTTACAATTAGTAGTTTATTTTATCACGACTGGTATATTACATTACTTGAAAAAAGTTCATATTTTCAGTTTATTCGGTAATACAATTTCGCGATGTGAAATCGAAACTACATCGCGAAAATAGGTGACATAACGATATACACACTATAAATAACGCAAGTAGATTGATCATTTTATATATGAAATATATACAATTCACTACGCATGCGCACTTTGCATTCATGGGTTTACAACGTGACGATGATGCTCAATCTTATTGCGTTATTTATAGTTAACTGGTAGTTACCTGGTAGACATACCCAGTAAAAAATAAAGTAAAAATAAACAACTTTTTTCAAGTAATGCTATAAATCAGTCGTGATATGTTAATCAATATAAACTAATAATTGTAAAAAAATACGGTATTTTAGAACTTTTCTTTTTTCGTCATTCGTGGTTTACAGTCCCTTTAAGGCAATGGAACATAGCACAATTATTCCATAATTCCAGTGTATTATTACTTTTTAACTTTTTCATTGAATATCTAACTTATTCTAAATTTCTATTGTTTATGTATTAAAGTAACATTAATACTCAAAAATCAACGGAAATATTGTAAACTATTTCGTAAAATAAAGGTATCCAATAAAAATTCAATGTTCCTTATAGCAAAAGCCAAAATTTCAAAACGTGATGTTTTCTGATAACATGGATGTTTGTAGATATGAAATGCACGTTTTTAATTTTTTGTGTCACAATTAATTCCATTTTATAACCCCAAGCTATTCATACGACAACCGAACACTAAATATGGTACAATTTTAGTGTTCGTAGGTCGTATGAATAGATATCAGCGCGGGGTAATAAAATGGAATTAATTGTGACACAAAAAATTAAAAACGTGCATTTTATATCTACAAACATCCATGTTACCAGAAAACATCTCGTTTTGAAATTTTGGCTTTTGCTATAAGGAACATTGATTTTTAATTGGGTAACTATATTTTACGAAATAGTTTACGAAATTTCCGTTGATTTTTGAGTATTAAAGTAACATTATTATTAAAAAATCAACGGAAATTTCGTTAAGTATTTAGTAAAATAATGTTGCCCAATAAAAAAAATCATTGTTCCTTATAGCAATATCAAAAATTTCAAAGTCAGATGTGTTCTGGTAACATAGATGTTTGTAGATATAAAATGCATGTTTTGAATTTGTTGTGTACACAAATAATTCCATTTTACAACCCCACACTGACATCTATCCATACGACACATAAAAACTAACATGGTACCAGTTTAGTGTTCTTGTGTCGTATAAATAGATATAGTCCCGGGACATTAAAATGGAATTAATTGTGACACAAAAAATTAAAAACGTGCATTTTATATCTACAAACATCTATGATACCAGGCAATATCTCGTTTTGAAATTTTGGATTTGGCTATAAAGAACCTTGATTTTTTATTGGGTAACTTTATTTTACGAAATACTTTACGAAATTGATTTTTTAGTATAAATGTTACTTTAATGTTAGTTTAATAGTAAACTATATTAAAGATTATCCAGGACATTCAATAAAAGAAGAGTTTTGTGTAAACATATTTGTTTATACTAAAACAAAAAGCAATATTAAGACTCATTTCAAAATTATTAGCAAATTTTAAAAATGATATCAAATATCTATAACAATGAAAAAGACAATTGCAAGTTAACTGAAAAAAAACATTACTATATGCGAACCTTTGTGTTTCTTTTAAGGGAACACTTTAAACTGCCACTACATCTTGATCACTAATATTCCTTTTTTACATGGCTTATGTTAATTTTTTAATACTAGGATTCTCAACTTAATGGCCACTTATTTTGAAAGTATGCTTTAATATGAAATTTGTGAAGTTTTCAGCTGAAATAAACATATATTTGTGTCACTTTACAATAGCTATTTTTTATTCAGTCTAGGTTTTGCATATGTATTTTGCCTTATATGTTGTTAATATGAATTATAATCAGTGATTGCATTTGATATGATGAAAATTGGGCTGATCTCCAATTCTAAGTGTTGAATATTGGAAATTTGGAGACCAAAACTAGGAGTACTCCTAAACTTCCATTAACGTTAGCCCGGTATTTTTTTTAAATATTTTAAATCTTTTTTATTTTGCCACCATTAGAAAATGTAAAGTGCATGGATTTTGTTGTTAACAATTGTAATAATCACTATCTAGAAACATTTTATTTACCTGGAAGTTCATTGGCTTCTGTGAACATTGTATGTTGTGCCATGATCCAACAAACATGGCTTCTTTTGGCGTAAGCTCAACATAAACTTCTACATCCACCTGCCTGTATCAAATCAGTATAATCTTTAGTAGTTTCACAGTTGCATGTACATGTATAGAATTATGGTTTTATTTTATTTTAATAATACACATTTCTATCTTAATTTGAGTTAATTTACATGATTCATAGAATCAACTGTTTTAGTTTCTATATCTAGTTTCTGTTACCAAGAATGAAATAAAATACAATCTAACACTGAATCCAACACATTTTATTTAAATTTCATGCTTTTTGAAGAAATATCAAACAAATAATGAGGGTGAAAATTTAGCACGTCACCGGGTTGAGTATTTTGACGCAGGGGTTTTTCCTGCTGGTTTTTATGTAAGGCCTTAAAACGGACCTGATCCCAATACAAACGGACCTGATCCCAAAAGGGGTCAGATTTCCAATTGAAAGTGTAAAAAAATAATATTTTTGGAGGTTGCAGAGTGGAAAACTCAGCTATGTAGGGGTTAATATTAAAAGGAAAAAGGGCCATAAGAAAGAAATAAGTCTCTTACAAATATGTTAAAAAGTCCTTAAAAATGCAAATTCTTAAAATGTCACTTTTTGCTGTTGGTAAATATTCACAATTTTAGGCTATTTGTCGATTATAAAATCCCAAATTCACCAGACTCATTTTCCAAAAGTGCCTAGAAAAATCCCTGCATCATTTAAAAGCTACATTGAAAGTAAACCTTATATTTTCACCAGTGGAAACTAACAGTTAATATTTCACTCGTACTTGCCGCTCTTCTAATGAAAAGCATAACAAATGTGTTTATTTATTTTAATTTGAGTAAATGTACACGTTTTTCTGAAAAACTGAGTATGCTGATAGAAACAGTGTATTATTCCCACTTACTATTCCACTGTATATTTGTGACTTAAACTAACAAAAAGTCAGACAGCATAATATTATGCTTAATTTTTCTTGTTTAACTTGTCTCAAACATTCAAAATCAGGATTGCAAGCTTCTTCTCTAAGGAGATCCTTCATTGCAGCAACCATATGGTTTCCACTCAGTGTAAGAAGTGGATGCATGATGTCGATGCAAAAATCCCCTGGGGGAATCTAAATGTATTTACAAAATGTAGCAGTGTATTTCAGCAGTGTTTAATCAGCATGATGTAACAGTTAAAATGAAAACTTTGTCAAGAAAACATTATTTGGGATTTGTAAAAAGTTTGAAATTTTTATTTAAGTATTGGCACATTGACAAGTTTATTTTCTTGTGAAACTGATATTATGTTTTTACTTCTTTTTCGCACAGAACCGGCATTCTGGTAACAGGCCGAGATGGTTGAGACCTAATGTTCTCCTTTAATTGTCTCACCCATGAAGTGTCTGTGCATCTGACAACCCACTCTTCACTTGGAGCCGTCAGACAATCAAATGCTTGTTGTTTTTTGCAATTGTCCTGTTTGAGTTTCTAATTCATAAATGAAGTATAAAACCCATTGTATTTCAGATATTTTAAATAATTGAATGTAATGGTAAAGATATGAGGATGCCTAATAGCAAATAATTTCCTATTGTTCTATATCCATTATATTCTATTGTCATATCTTTTCGTTGCACGTATACACTGTTTGTTGAGAAAATGGTGTACTAATAGAAACTCTCCTTTAATGTTCCAACTCATGTTTTTGGACAGTTCTGTTTACTACCAAACGACATAATAATTATGTCAAGTTTATGTTATTGTATGACGTCATTATACGGACGACAATTTTTGACAGATCGTCAACATGTTGGTAATTATTATTTTTCACACTTCTTTAGCACTTTTATCGATTAATCCTATCCGTACATTAAATTGATATCATATTGTATACGATTATCTCGGTAGAATGAACATAAATGCAATTGATATGAAGTAAATAAAGGAAAATAGTGACAGTAGGAATACAAAACAAACTTACCTGTACAGAAGAAATTTATTAATCCATCACTTCAGTAACTATGAATAATGATGTTACATATGTTATTTCCCAAAGCTTTATACAATCGGCATGATTAAATAAATAACAATGTCTCCAGTCTCCTCCCCTTTTAAAGACGTATCTGGTTCATCTATCGTAACAATATTTTAGTCAAGAAATCCTTTGAGCAGTATATATATTTTTAAAATAATATTTTTTTAACCATATCTGGATACAAAGAAAATACTTTGACTAATGTATGACAGTATCAGATCACCTTTCTGCATGTCAATAATCAGCGGCATTCTACATTCAACATCATCATCGTCGTCATCGTACTTCACAATATTTTCATTTGTTCTTCCCTTTTTTGATACATTTTTATGACCATACCTGAATACCAGGAGACTAAATTTGTTTCAGGATAACGATACTTGTGCTTGAACTTTTTACCAACAAGTAAATTTGGAGTTGCACTTACCTGAGGGAGGAGGACTGCCTACTGCTGCACGCGAATTTTGTTTCGGCCATCTCTTATCTTTAGGGCTTATATATTTTCCGACTCGTTCAGCTTACTTTTTGCAGTGTCAATGTCTACATATTCCAGTGCTGGTGGTGTTTCGACATCCGTTTCTTCCTCGGCATTCAGTCGAATATTGTCAATGCGATTTTTCTCTAGGTCGTCAACTGAAAATGATCTACCTTTGCATACCTGCTGATACTTTTCTTTTGGACCCTTGCTGTGAATGACGTTCTTCCTTAATTGAAGCTGTGAAATATGAGCATCTTTATATTGATTCTGTTTGCCTTTGCTTTTGAACTGAAATAAATCTTCTTCTGTTAGCCAACGACAATGTAGAGAATCAAGTTGTTTTTGTTAGTTTAACTTTCTGTGAATATTGTTTGTCTTCTTTTTCTGTTTTCTGTTGCTGCCTTTTTCTAAGAATTTCAAGTTTATTTTCAAATAGTTTCTTTTTTCTGTACCTGAAAGAAAGCATAGCTGATGATGCATTGCTCCTGGCATCATTAAGCGTCGATGCATCTTAAGGAAGGAGATCAAGCTGAACCTGCAAATGATTTAAATGGGGATTCAGTGCTAGTATATTTTTGCTGTTTTCAATGATGCGCCATAGAGGACCTGTAATCAGATTGTTGACAATACCTAGCGCTCTGATGCCACACAAAGTTGCTTTTTCCCTGATGTCCAATTAAAAACTTTTTAATAGTTCGTTAGGATCAGACCAAGCATTCATTTTGTTTTGAATATCTTGTGCGTGATGATAAGTTGCAAATGCAGCATAGAAAAGATGATTAAACCTATAAAAGAAATTATTTTGTTACTTTTGTCGATATATTGTAAATAAGTACTGAAATGTAAACCTTTGCCGGATTCGTCGCACCCCTGCATGGTCCGTGCTTTGCTTGCCGTTCTAGTCAGTCTTGTAGCACCACTTTCTTTCAACTCGAAGGCATAAGGGTTTCAACCACTGCTTTTACTTTTTCATCCAATATGTCCCAAGCAGTGAAAGCTTCTGGAAGAAAATTTTGTTTTAGTTCTGTTAATTGCCTGTTTTATGCTGGATTTGGTCAGACATAGTACTAGTAATGGAACAAACTACTTTAGCCACAGTTTCTGAGTGTGTTCCATTACCATTACTGACTGCCTATGCAAGGTCATCAGTTTGTTGCTTGAAGGCTTCCATCAAAATGTCTGCGTCTCCAGCACTCACCTCACTAAGACCAAGGCTGTAAGTTCCTTTATCAGCTGTCGTGACCTAAAAAGATTGAAAATGACTGTGCGATTTGGTAGTTTTATCTTGATGCAAACAAATCCCTGAAATAGAAAGTTCAGACATATCTTATATCATAGCTAAGGCAACCTGTGTCCGTGCGACCCCCTTTCCTTCGGAAACTAACCTGCTCTTGACCCTAGTACTAGGAAGCCAGTCTAAAGTCTCGCCTGTCAGATTCTGGACAACGATTAACATGACTCCATTCACCTTTGACTGGCTACTACCACATTCTGAAATGAGAATCATAATGGTTTCCCTAATTTCATAAGTGTATTTACCATCATAAAAAGTTTGAATGACTGGGTCATCAATTGCCCCATTTACCTGTTCTCATTCTATAATTTTTCAATCTTTCTGTCTGATTTTATTTTTCAAGCTAGCAATTTGATAAACACTAACATGGTGCCATTTTAGTTTTCGTGTGTCGTATGAATAGATATATTTGCGGTATATTAAAATGGAATTATTTGTGTAACAAAAAAATCCAAACGAGCATTTTGTATCTACAAAAATCTATGTTATAAGACCACATCGGCCGTTGAAATTTCGGCATATAGCTAATAGGAACACTGATTTTTAATTATTTAACTTAACTTTGCTAAATAGTGTACACATTTTTCATTGATTTTGAGTAGTAATGGGGCTTTAACTTTAATTTATATTGAAATATATGTTTTATAAGATGTTCACACATTTTATATACATTCATAAATATTTGACAAAATCGTTCAGTCTCACTTTAAAGCTTTATTTTAGGTGTTTAACGGTCAATTTTGAAAACAGTTTTAAATAGTTTCGTCAAAGCAAATATCAGGTTATTGAACAACAATACTTATATGATCTAAAATGTCTGAGTGCACATAATGCAATATTGCAGTAATTACCAAATATGAGAACACAACCTTTAAGTACAAACACTCTGGCGCTGATAGTCATCTAAATATAAAGGGACAAACACAAACTGTACTGATGTCGAGAGTTGAGTGTGAAACTGCTCTAATCATTGGAGATAAAATTGTTTCATGCTGAACCCTATACTTCTCGAAAATAGAAAGTCGATTGAACTACATATCAATGTAAATGTGTAAACTGTTTGCAGATTGCATGTTTTCTACTTTGAAATGTTTCAGGCCTACCGGCGGAAAATTTTATCTTCAAACTGATTGGTCGCTTACCAAGGTCAGGTGCAGGTGAAAAACTGGGGTATGCAGCTACGCCGAAAAAATCGGCAGTGTGTTTCGGATTTAAAATAGATTTCCGATTGAACTCAGGGATGTTGCGCGTGGAAATTTAACACCGTTAAAACTCGTTCAGCGCTGTTACGATTGGTTGATTATTAAATGATGAGGAATTTCAATTTATAGCTTTATGGTTATTCCATTTCTGGCAGTGTGGTATCGAATGGGACTTCCCGCAGTCCGACAGCTGTATACTGAACAAACTGCAGATCTGGTTTATTAGAATACATTGCGCGCGGTTTTTATTGAGTTACCTGAACTGGCATTTATAAAATATCTTTTTTTTCTGGATTAACACGATTTGTAAAAATGGCCTCGGCGGCGACACAAAAACCGGAATTCCGGTTTAACCCGGAAAACTTTCACCCATGCAATAGGGGTCACTTACTACCCAATGCCAATGCACATGTGAAGTATGAAGCAAATCGTTCAATTCGTTGACGAGTTATTGATCGGAAACAATTCTCACACTAATTGTGACAATGACCAAGTCCTTTAATCTTGTGACCCAATTTCCATAGTGGTCATATACTGTCCAAGGCCAATGCACATGAAAAGTATCAAGCCTATCGGTCATTTCGTTGATGAGTTATTGATCGGAAACGATTTTCACCCTTATTGTGACAGTGACCTTGATCTTTGAACAAGTGACCCTAATTTTAATAGCGGTCATCTACTGTCCAAGGCCAATGCACATGTGCAGTATCAATCCAATCGGTCAATACGTTGGTGAGTTATTGATCGGAAATGATGTTCACATTTACTGTGACAGCGACCTTTGACATAGTGACCCAAATTTCAAAAGGGGTCATCAACTGTCCAAGGCCAATGCACTTGTGAAGTATCAAGCTAATCGGTCAATACGTTTATGAGTTATTGATCGGAAACGACTTCACACTTATTGTGACAGTGACCTTGACCTTTGACATAGTGACCCCAATTTCAACATAGGGGTCATCTACTGTCCAAGTCCGATGCACATGTGAAGTATCAAGCCAATCGGTCAATTTGTTGATGAGTTATTGATCCGAAACGATGTTCACACTTATTGTGACAGTGACTTGGCTTTTGACCTATTGACCCCAATTTCAATAGGGGCCATCTACTTTTTTGTTCAACAGGAATCATTTTCTTACTCATCAAACATATCATTGGTACGAATCTTCTGACCACGTTTAATGAAGATTGGACACAAAATGTGGCCACTAGTGTTTAAAAAGGTTTTACTGAAGCCATATATAGCCATATTAGGAAAAAAGCCACACCCCCCTGCCGGCCATGTTTGTCAAGCAACCGTGACCATTTTCAAAGACGTCCAAGATATCATTGATACGAATCTTAAGACCAATGTCATGAAGATCCGACAAAACATGTGCCCTCTAGAGTGTTAACAAGGCAAATGTTGACAACGCACAACGCATGACGGAAAAGGGTGATTACAAAGGCTCACCATGAGCTAAAATGTGATTTTAAACAAAGAGTTAATTATTACAACACAATCATTTTTTTTTTAACCCAATATGCAAATTACAAAAACAAACTTAAATGAGTAAACATAGTCAGATCAGTCCTGTAATGTGGTTCCCAGCTCTGGGCTGTCTGAAATGCTTTATCAAGGGTATTTGTATATTGTTATTATTAGTAGTAGTATTCTTACTGTTATAACGAAAATTATTTGTGTTAACCTATGCAAACTTCATCTTAACTGTAGTGTGAATTAAAAACTAAAATTATAAATGCAACTATTAAAGCTGTTAAGTGATTGACATTGATTATATACAGAAAAATTTAGCACTTGACTTTACTTGTGTATTTAACTGGTTTTATTGTTGTTTCAACTAAAATTATGATTGCAAGGTTATTGTCATATTTCGTTAAAAAAAATAAAAAAAAACATCGCAGGTTATGAATTCAGTAGAGTTTTTGTGAATGTTTTTGCAAATGACACTATGACAACAAAAGGCAATAAAATCCTTGAACCTAATTTAAACATAGTTTGTTTATAACACAGGTTTTTGTTTTTGACCCTGTCATAAGTTTTTATCGAATTTACAATGTAAATTTATTCAATTGAATCATGACCACAGTTACAAACTGGACATTCAAGTAAGGAATAGTCTGATATGGGTTTTTAATTATGAAACCAACAATAATATTATGTAATTTTTTTTATCCCACTTTTACAGCGATTTCGGTTGATTATAGCCCCGTTGATTAAATTTCTGCTATAATACACGGCACGAATGACGTCATCAACTGCCGAATCGGGACTACATTTTTTTTCCACGCACCTTGTCACCTGTATATGCCAAGTGCATCAATAATAAAAACAAACTCAACTGTTTGTCAATTTAAATGATCTTTAAACAAATACAAGTAGTAAAAACATTTGTTTGTTGTCACATATTGTCATTAAACCTCTAGTATTAGGTAAATTTAACACTATGTTGCAAATAGGTTCTGTTGTTGTCAACAGCAACTGAAAACACCTCAAAATGTGTGACGAATTTAACAAAACCAAATTCTCATTAATTTGGAATGAATTAAACGATGAAAATGAGCAACAAGCAACTGAAACAAAGGGAATTTTTACACTAAGCCAGTGCCAGGAACAATATGGGTTTGATCCATTTAATCTGTTTACACATGAGATCGAATTGACAACTGAGAATGACACCGGCCCCAGTACTACTACTAGCTTTAGTTCTGATGCACCATCGAGTAGCAATGTCAAACCCCCAACCATCATAAATCATATTCCAGACATGCCTGACAATAAAGAGTTCATAGATGTTAACCTCAATGATGTCGGTAATTTCATTGTCCAAAATGTAAATAAAAAGACTTAACAGAAGACCTTGTCTGACATAAACAAATTCAAACGGTTTCTAATGTCAAAAGCTGAAGGCAAAGAAATCCATCACATAGAACCAACTCTTCTTGATGAGTATTTGGCCACTTTCCTGTTGTCCCTTAAAAAGTCAAATGGCACAGATTTCGAACCAAGCTCCCTTCGTGGCATCATCGCTAGTGTTGACAGCAGGGCCGGATTTAGCTGTTTTTGGGCCCAAGGCTGCACATGTTACGGGGGCCCCATTCCATCTGATCCCCTTCTTTATATTGAAAATCATAATTGATACTACAACTACAAAGATAAGAAAACTTGCATTTGTAACCAGTTGCCATTTACATTATATATACATATATATATACGGCTAAAACACGGTATTGGTGCTCATTTGCATTTTTTTATGTTATATCCATGGCACAGAAAAAATATACAAGATAGGAATTAATTTTAAAGGTCCACTACACTGGCATATACCCATCTTACTTTCCTGAAAATTTCAAGAGGCTAGTGTTACCCATTCTTGAGATATACGTTGAAACATGCTCTGAAAATGGCCTTTTTTTAGCGTTATGCAGTCTCACTTGAAAAAATCTATTGATATAAATGAGAAATGCTCTTGATATCAGCAACAAATGATGCAAACATTGGTATAATGTTACACAGACTTTTATCCCGTACGATTTGCTGCTTGAATTAATGAAATCGGTAAAATATTATGGATTTTATAAGTAAAATACTACCAGCAGGGATTTTGTTTCAACACTAAAATTCAAACACATACTTATTGTTATACTCCAATTATTGGTACAAAATTTCAGTAAATTTAACTTGTATTAACATAAAAAAATCAGTTATGTATTAGGATAAGTACAAAACCCATTCAAACTACTAGATAAGCCGGGGTTTTAGCATGAATGAAAGTTCATTGGTAAATCTTTTTATTTAAAATTCTGTAGAGTCTGTAACCATTGANGAGCAACAAGCAACTGAAACAAAGGGAATTTTTACACTAAGCCAGTGCCAGGAACAATATGGGTTTGATCCATTCAATCTGTTTACACATGAGATCGAATTGACAACTGAGAATGACACCGGCCCCAATACTAACTTTAGTTCTGATGCACCATCGAGTAGCAATGTCTAACCCCCAACCATCATAAATCATATTCCAGACATGCCTGACAATAGAGTTCATAGATGTTAACCTCAATGATGTCGGTAATTTCATTGTCCAAAATGTAAATAAAAAGACTTTACAGAAGACCTTGTCTGACATAAACAAATTCAAACGGTTTCTAATGTCAAAAGCTGAAGGTAA
This sequence comes from Dreissena rostriformis, assembly GCA_007657795.1. Classification (NCBI taxonomy): domain Eukaryota; kingdom Metazoa; phylum Mollusca; class Bivalvia; order Myida; family Dreissenidae; genus Dreissena; species Dreissena rostriformis. The sequence continues at coordinate 61,953 of VMBQ01004671.1, forward strand.
AGAAATCCATCACATAAAACCAACTCTTCTTGATGAGTATTTGGCCACTTTCCTGTTGTCCCTTAAAAAGTCAAATGGCACAGATTTCGAAACAAGCTCCCTCCGTGGCATCATCGCTAGTGTTGACATCAGGGCCGGATTTAGCTGTTTTGGGGCCCAAGGCTGCACATGTTACGGGGGCCCCTTCCCTCTGATCCCCTTCTTTATATTGAAAATCATAATTGACACTACAACTACAAAGATATGAAAACTTGCATTTGTAACCAGTTGACAGTTACATTATAAATACATATATATAAAGAAAAACAAGTTTAACAATGTATAACTATTTTATTAACTGAACTTAACACACATGTTACATGTAACATATTCCAGCCTATAAGTCTCTTGTACGACACTACAGCTGGCCAAAGTCATCGATCAGCTGTGTGAAGTCTAGTTCTCGGCGGACTTGATATTCAATAGACAGTAGCCCCAATGCTGTCAACCTTTCTTGACTCATGGTGTTCCTCGGATAGTTTTCCACGCGTGATAATGTTGAAAATGACCTCTCACATTGACATTTATTAACTGGAATTGTTAAGAATATTCGTACAGCGATGACAACGTTTGGAAAAGTTTTCTGTAGTGAACCTCCATCCAACTTCAGCAGTTCACTCATGTGGGTAATGGTTCTGTCTTTTTCCGCTTCTAAGAGGTTTTGAACTGAACGAACTCGTCAACAAAAGACGCCTCAATGTCTTCTGGATAAGACTCAACAAGATGCGTTGCACATTTCCGTAGATCATCCAAGGTGAGAGACTCAAACTCTGTCATGAAACCAAACCGTTTGTGAAGACCAGAATATGCGCTCAACCGCTTGCAAAGTGAGACAATCAACTATGCTATAGAATGTGTGAATTCGAAAATTGTCGCGTGCACTTAGCTCCAAATTCGCATATGGTGTCCTACTCTCGTCACTAAATAGTTTCCGCCGTTTCTTACGCTTATTCACATCCTTATATTCGTTGATTGCAACACACGCTTTGGCCCTCTCTTTAATGTTGTCAAACGTGTCCCGGGTATCCAGCACAAAGCTGATACGAGAGTTGTAAATTTTCACAACATTCAGTTAGTCAATGTCAACTTTCTACAGACACAAGCTTGTGGCATTGAACCGCTCTAAAATGCTATGCCAAATGCTGGTCATTAAGGCAGTTTCCAACTGCTCCATCTGTTTGATCAAACCATCTGCCGTCAGCCTCGTTTCCGGACTCTGTGTAGTTTCAGTCAGTTTTTATGGCAATGAGGCTCTTCAGTATTTCTGGATAGTTGAAAAGTAACGATTTCGTTGTATCTGTCCTTATTTAGTGTGGTAATCTGTCCGTAGCCTTATTGAGGAATGATGCGTGAACAAAAGTGTGCAGGTTAACCGTTATAAACAGAGGGTTATTTGAGCTTGAAAACAGTGACACGGTGTTAACAACATAAGGGAGCAAGTGATTCGCTCCGTTACTATTGGATATAAATCAGAGGCTCGATAACACAAAGAAGCAATGTTGTGCTACATATCTTAAGAAGCCCTCACTGGTGCATCCAGAAAGCATAGTAAATCAAAGCGAACTAAACGGCCTAGATGTTGTCATGACCATACGGACAAGTCGTAGAATAAACAGATAAACAAATGGTTCTGAATTGATATCTATCACAGAACGAAAATTGATAGCATAGTAAATCTTCGTGACAGGTGAGCTAAAAATGTAAAAGATTCAAAAACGAAAGATCATACATTGGGAAACCGGCCTGCCGTTGGGGCTCTAAAAAAATCGGGGACCCAAGGCTGCAGCCCTATTAGCCTAATGCTTAATCCGGCCCTGGTTGACAGGTAGGAGCTCAATTTGCACTCACAGGTTAAATTAAGATGAACGGTTATAACTAAAAGAAATTTTTTAAATAACGTATTGAACAGAAAACGTATCATTTGTGACAAAATTTGGGAAAAAATCCCGAGTGTAGTCTGTACGACATTATTACGCTGGCGACATAAATTTGCAATAAATAAATAAAAGTTGAATAGTCGCATAAAACAGTAATATTGTAAGCCTACGAAAGATAGAATACTAAAATAAATAATTTGAATTAAAAAATATAGTCGAAAAGTTAAATGAAACAGTACAAGAAATATAAATCACCAATTTAGGGTCATGGAAACCGTCCTATGGAGGCCCATCCGCTGAGTGATACCGACATCGATCTGCTATGGGAGAAGGGGATCCTTGGCACCGAGACTCCGAAGGCCTTGTTAAATAAAATCTGGTTGAACAACTGCCTTCATTTCGGCTTGCGAGGAACCACGGAGCAATACAATTTGCGGTAAGAAACCTTTTTTTAACACACAAACACACAAAATATGTATCAATTTTTCTCATTATTTTGCACCCCATTTCACAAAGTACATCCGCTTTAACTTAAATGCTGTCTTTGTTAGGTGGGGAGACGTTCGCCTCCGTGTGGACTCGAATGGTGTGGAGTATCTTGAGTTAAATGAGCGCCAAACGAAAACACGCACAGGAGAGAACATCGCTGACATAAGAAAAGTGTCTCCCAAGATGTTCGCCACTTCTGGACCAAGAAATCCTGTGTTAATTTACAAGCTGTACTCGGATAAGCGTCCATCTGATTTTTCTTCAGATCAGCACCCTTTCTACCTGGCAAAACGCACAACTGACACTGCATTCCAGTGGTTCTTGCGTCAACCAGTGGGTGTCAACAAGCTAGGTCAGATGCTGAAGGCCATGGCAAAAGATGCCGGCTTTCCCGAGCACAAGAGAATAACGAACCACTCAGTTCACAAATTCCTGGTCCAAAAACTTCGAAATGCAAACATTCCACCCACTAAAATCATGGCCATAACAGGACACAAAAATGTCCAGTCCATAACCAATTATTCCACCATATCTGTTGAACAGCAGCAAAAGCGTTCCAACATTCTTGCTCAGTCCAGTAAATGCAACCACCCAACAGCTTCCACGTGTTCACCTTCATGCAACCAATCATGAAACCAACAATAATATTATGTATTTATTTATATTCATTTTTAATGACATTTGTTTGCTGAAAATTTAAAGATCTGTGCAATTTCAATGGGACTTCTTTTTCCAAGTAAGGAGTCCTAGGACTCCTGTTTTAAAATTGTAGTGAGACCACTGGCCCACTTATTTTTACTTTTATCTTATTGTAGGTGCCCGGGTGTTATCGTGTTTTCGGGAAGGGAGGGATGCGGGCCTTGAGTGTCAGAGAAGACATACTGGAAGAGATTATGCAGTGGGCACCGGACGCAGTGGTTGTGTTTTTGGGGGTGGAATCACATTTCAACAACAGAGAGACCCAAGAGGATAGGTTGGAACGTTGTCCAGTTATGTCGGACAATTAGAGATCGGGGCTTGCCTCACGTTGTGGTGGCCGGTATTTGCAGGCGGTGGAGATTTAGGGAGGCGGCTCTTGACGCTCGCCAGTTTTCCAACATAGCGTCCATAGACAAATATGTTGCAAAGAAATACATGCTAGCTTACATGTTTCATGTGAAAGAGGTGGGCCATTGGGTACGTGACGGATTACACCTAAGTAAGGAGGGGGAAAGGGTGTTCTTGGATACTTTAAGGCGGAAGTTTGTGAAGATGTTTGTTTAATGGTATGCAAGATAATACACTTTGAATGGTATTTGTTTGTTTATTATTGTTCTCAGAGTATGAAGGCCCATACTATATTTGCATCATTTGGTACATGCTACTTGATAGATGCCTCTTGATTTCATGCCTCGACCAACAACTTGATCAGCATATGAATGTGTGATATGTGTGTGTGAAATATGTCACACATCAGTTTTTAATTAGTTAATGGTAAATGGTTGGTAAATGGAAAAGTTCATCTTATTTATATAATATATGTAGTCCATTGTTTTACACCCCTACCACTGTTAGTACTGGGAGCTATACTTGAGTCATAAACATTTCATTCTCTTTTCCTGCCACGTCATCTTTCTTTACCAAATGTAGGAATTTGTTCAAACCTGCCTCAAATATTGACCTTCATACGGTAGTGCACATTATATCTTCTGCTATTGTGCCAGCCAAAGGTTAAAGTCACACTTTGTCATATACCATGCAATCAATTGACAGACAGCTTTAGCAGTATTAAAGAACACTTTAATTGCTTGAAGGTTTCATCTGTTGGCTGTTTAACATTGACAAGAAAGCCTTTCAAATGATTTTGAATGGACCGCTTAAAGATTTTCTCTCAAACTTTGCTCAAATGTGAACCTTGTCAAGGATATTTTCATAACCCACGCTGCTCTTGTGCCTGACCAATGCCACACTTGAAGGTGAAATACAGGATATCCACTAAAAAAAGACAGGCAGTTGTGTGTTTGCTACTTGAATCTTTTACAACTTGCAGGATTTTCTTTTTAAAATTTCTAAAATTTAACTTGAAAAAAGCCGACAATGAAGACAATTTATGCAGCTTTGTATCTGTTCAAGGACGAGGTTACACTAAAGGTCACTGTTACTTGCTGAAATATTCGTAACCTGTAACAGTTTTAATTTGTACTTCAGTTGAGGGAAGCTGATGATGCTGCAAAAACGAATCGTTTACTGAAATGTATAGCGATCAACTCCTTGACCTTGGAATTCCGAATGTGTAAAATACCATCTCCACCACCAATGTCTCCCCAATTTGTTGCTGACGTTCATTTACATCGGCAATGAACTTGCTTTTCAATTATTGAATGGACAAAACATTCACTATGGTTCACAGATGGACGTTTCGCAGCAAATAAGCACTTTACGTTTAGTGTTTATAACATTATTTCAAGTAAAAGAGCTATAGAACCGAGCACATACAATACATCATGAAACAAATTATTGGCAATGAGCACATGAACTTCACTAACTATAGCAACGATTTAAAAATGGTGATTGTACTATAAAACAACAAGGCTTGTCACCATAGGATGACATATGCCCCCCTTTTCCACATTTTTCTAAACCTAAACGTAAAGTGTTTTTCTACATTTGTCGAAACCTAAACGCAAAGTGTGACTGAATTTCAGGCGGACATAAAAATCGTGTACTTTTGCGCTTGTCTTTGAGATACTTTACAATACTGGTCAAGAAGTGCACAAGAATTAAGAGCACTCATTTAGTTCTAAATTAACGCGGACAAAGGTCTCCCTTCGTTTTCCAGCATTACACGATGTGCTGAATTTTAATTTGTACAACTAAGGAGACTTTTTACTCAATACAATCTACACACAACTGGGTAGAATGTTGATCTTAATGACAGAAACGTGCCATATTATAATCTGCGAAACATTACGGACACAGATATTTTGAAACTGCCACGATGCACACGTATTCAGGATGTCAAACATTGGCAGATATTTAGAAGCAAAATGCTTTCAAGAGTGATGCTTTTTGGTATACAATGAGTATGAGTTTGCTGAATCCAAAAGACTAAATAACTATGGTAGGTGTCTGACAAGGTACCACACAATCGTCTCAATGAGGCTTTGACCAAATGTCTTGCTGAAGATATATGTGCCAGTAAGCTCTCGGAGCGGGTACAACATAATTTAGCCATGACCGCAAAGCATCCTTCCATTTTTGATTTATGGCCCCCATCCGAGGGAAATGCAACTGTACTACCAAAAGAAAAACATGTCCTTCTTAAATAAATCATAGACGCAAGTCAAAATGAATGTTCTATATTAGGAGACCATTTACTTCTTTCAAAGAAAATTAACTTGAACCGTTCTTCGTTGTTCATCCTCGTATCAAAAAGGGGGATGAAACATAAAGTATGGTGGATGTAGATTGCTTAAAAATACAACATGCCAGGTAAAACGGATCGTGATAGTCCCGCAATTGTTAAGGACAAAATAGCTCTCATAGACTTGAAATGAAGAGAGGCCATCCATTGTATCAGCATTTACAGTACCATACTCAGACAAGGCGGGCAAGTGGTGATAAATCTTTTAGTATTTTTAAACTATTGACCGGATACTCCATCAGTAAGTGATATCATTTCTACTGAAAAGTATGTGTCTGCATGCGCAGGAAATCAGAAGTTCCAAAGACCAAAGAAGAGTTACAGAAACTTGCTTAATTGTATATATAAGTTTAAAAACAATATTACTGTTTAAGTTTGAATAAAATATGTTCAGAGAATCAAAATGCCACTGATTAAACATCTGGCACTGATGGCAAATCCATATGCACAAAGCTGGTAATAAACACGATAGAAAGATTCATTTCAAGTATTGTAATAGCATATGAACTTACATATCTCTCCAGTTTAAGTAAGCAATTTTTGTCACGGCCTGAGAAAAAACACTATCATGGTACGAATTTATAAGTAGCAACGGCATAGTTCCAGTCATAGCTTGTAAAGTACAAAAACAGTATGACCATTATTGAATAAAACTCCAGGACCTTACTGGTTACGCATAAGCCAATCTGGAGGACGTTAGATGATATTAAAGGTACAAACACAAAAAAATGTATAACTATATTGAACGAGCGAAACAAAATCAGTCTGACGAGTTTATACCTAAACAACAATGTGAGCTAGAAAAAGCATAGCAGAACAGCCAGAATAAGTCAAGACACTAATACCAAATATTGAATTTCTGTCAAATGACACCATATATAATGTTGGTGATGGTTGTCCAAACTATGATTGGGGACGATGTTCACATTACTTTTGCATGCACTTTTTTGGAGTGTTTACAAAAAGAAGACTGGACTAACAAACATAGATCCACCAAAATTGTCTACATAAAACCGGAGGCTGTTTATACATGCGATCAGACAAGTACTGTCAAGCAGTTACTACATGCATGCGTCTGCACAACTTGTGTACAGATCAGCAGGTGGCACTGTAAAGCCATTGAAGTACAGGACGTGACTGACGTTGTACTCGCTGCCCCACAACAGGACCGAAATGCAGCATCATAAAGACAACAAATAATTAACTTATTTATGTAGCTGCTGTTTCATGCTCACATGTCCATGGACTGCTCGAGGTGAACTATTGTGGTTAGTCTTTGTCCGGTTATATGTTTTATCAACATTTGACTAAAAAAATGAGCTTGAAGGAACCATAGCAGAACAGACAGAATGGGTTTAGAAACTAAGACCAAATATTTACCTTCTTTCAAATAATAATAGGTTATTATACGTTTCACTGTACAATACGGTGATATATTTTGACGAGCACACAGTTTGAAGTCATATTGGACGAGCCATAAGGCGAGTTCAAAATTGCTTCAAACTGTGTGCGAATCCAAATATATCACGTAATGCACAGTTTAAACATCTAATAAGCTTTTTATTCTATATCACTTTCTTAAGCTCTTTGTTTGATTTTAAAGCTACATATGCATTTTTATTTAATGCTTTCCGGTATTTTATAGAGAAATATCAGTGAATTAAAACTGATATATCACTGTTTCAAACAGGGAAAAATAACAGTGAAAACTAACGATATTTTTCACTGTTAAACTGAGAAATGACGTCAGATTTCCAGCGAAATTCTCCAGTTTAACTATTTTACAATGTATATTTTCTATGATCACTCGTGAATTAAAATCGATATTCCACCGAATCCAACAAATATCATCTATATAATCGTTATTTGCAGCACGATGAACGCCTTTGTGAATCGAGTATTGCACATTCGGATACTTTTTCTCGGTAACGGCTTTTCACGTTAAAAAAAAATTGCTTAGTGCACTTGTACTCAACTGACCCATATGGAAAAAATACAGACGTTTTGGATCCAATACCGGAATATATTGGACGGTCACGTGGTACTTAAGAAGAATGCCCATTTGATGAATTTATTGGATATATAGACAATCCCAGAAATCGATACCTCCCGGATTACCCGCCCCTGAANATTTCAATTTTCATAGTATAAAAGGGGACATATATAATTCTGTCAAAATGCAGGTGTCAGAGTTACATAACTTTGCCTGCACAGTCTCCATATGATACTTAGTATGGGTTGCAAGTATGAAAGCAAAAGCTTTGATTCTTTAGGAATAAAGTGGACCTTAACACAAAACTTCACCAAATTTTCAATTTTTTAAGTGTTAAAAGGGCCCATAATTCAGTCAAAATACCAGCTAGAGTTATGTAAATTTGCCTGCCCAGTCCCCTCATGATAGTTAGTAAGTTAGTGTACTAAGTTTGAAGTCAATAGCTTTGATACTTTATGAGAAAAGTGGACCTAAACACAAAACTTAACCAGACGCAGACGCCGACGCTCAGGTGATGACAATAGCTTATTTAAAAAAAAATTAAAAATAGATGACCTTAAAATCAATGGACCGGGACGCAACTAAAACTTGATCTGTACCGGGTAAGTCATGATGATAGACTCACACACCCAAAATGAGGTAAATATCTGCAACACGCTGGTAATGCGGATACTTCAATAACCGATGGCACGATGGTAACAGGGAAATGAATACTACTTGCGAGAGGAAAGTTCCTCAGTTGTTGTTTTTAAGCTATATCCTAAAGATTAGTATTTTTTAGACAAGGCACATTGTCGAGTTGATATATAGTTTATCCATTTGTATTGGGAAGAAAAAATATTCACGGATGAATGGTAGATTTTTGCCCCAAAAAATAGAAAATTCAGTCGGAAACAGCATGAACACCCCAGGAGACCCGAAACCTTGTGAGCAGTGTTAAACCATTGGGAGCAGTGCTCGGTATTTTACCATAAACTTACCTAGGGTAAGTTAATTGGAAAAATTAAAACTTTCCGAGTTCAATTTGAAACAACTGTGTATTAACATTGATAACAAATGTTCTTAACAAATGAGCGAAATGTGGCTCCCTGAAGTAGAAGATCGGGCAAAATGGGCCATGTTCAGGCATTAAGGGGAGAAAAACTGCTTAAATTTGGAAGCCACTACAATAATTAAAGGATTTTTACAAACTTACACATGTCTGCCATAACCTCTCAGCAGGGTTTCTCCAGAAAACTATTTCTTGTGGAGAAATTTGCTTTTTATGGACCATGTTGAGAAAACATGGATATCATCTGGAGAAGACAGGAAACCTTATATGAGCAGTGACTTTATAATTCTTTTTGGTGACAAAAAACCTAATTTCCAGCCATTTTGTTGTTGTTGTTACATACAAATGTACTTTAAATGCCTTATAATACATTCTATGATATTCTTTTCATTTTATCAAACATCATTTTCAGAAACTTGAATCCTTTGTCTATATACATGTATAATGTGGTAAGACAATGTCCACTTTAGATATGTAAAGCTAATACACGGGCGCCACCTCTTTTTTGCGATGCATTAATAAATGAGCAAATGCTACTTCCGAGGTGGGGCAAAGGACCGGATGTTTTAAAATTTGACGGATAATTCTACAGGGTGAGTAGGTTTTATATGTTTTTTTTAAAAACATATTTTGCATTATTTTAACAATCGGGCAATGTAGTTTGATTCAATGAAGATTTATTCATTAAAAAAAACATATAAAACCTATAATCACCCTGTAAACTAATCCATTAAATTTCAAAATATCCGGAAAATTAGTGTCAACCTCAGCTTCGCCTCGGTTGACAGTATTTCCTCAAGTTGACAACTGTCACCCTGTCAGACATGTAATATTTATATTATGACCAAAGCGTTAATGACATCATAATACAGTTCTGGATGCTCAGTTGTTATCTCGATTTTCTAGATATTTTTTTTGTTGAGACAACATCTTGTCCATGATGTTCCATAACTAATCAAGGAAAACTCTGTATTCGTTGTAAAAATATGACATAATACGGTTAATACTTCATTGTGCCTTTTTGACACATGTTAAATTACCTGAATATTTCTAGATAAACAATTTTATTGACATAATGTATTTCTGATTCGTAATTACAGGAACCATTTCTTTGATACCAGTGATAGAATTCATGTCAAAGGGAAACGGAAAAGCGGTCTCATTAGTGCTGCGGAGTGTCCAGCTTAGCGACAGAAAGGTGTAAGACAGTATCATTCACCAGAGGAATCCAAGATTCTTACGCATGTTCGTAAAGGCTTATCAGACATTTGAATAGCAAAGACAACACAACAATTGAATACTAGAATATGAATACATGTATCACATGTACATATAATGTTATGATATAAAAAGTATAAATAACAAATTGCAAGAACACAGTTTTTTTATAGATTTATTTGAAAAAGATTGAGACAATGATTACCATGGGAAACAATGATCATAAAGAGTTAAGCAGTAATTAATGTAACAAATGATAACAATAGTATAAACAAGACAGGTGTTTTTTATTTCCAAAACATTATCCATAAAGAATAAAACTATCATTAATGTAAAAATGATAATAATAGTATAGACTAGCATTGTGTGTTAACTAACACACCAGCATGTAAGAACAAGGCGTGTCACTGTAGGATGACATAAGCCCCCTTTTTCCACATTTTTCGAAACCTTAACGCAAAACCTAAATGCAAAGTGAGACGGAATTTCAGACGGACAAACGGACGGAAAGACAGACAGTGCGATCACTATATGCCACCCTACCGGGGGCATTAAAATGTAAAAAATAAGATAATAAAAGTTACTGTAAAACAAAGTGTTCTATATGAATTACATCTTTTAAAAACCAGGGCCTAAATTTAAATATTGTTTGTTTCCCCCACCCACTACCTACCCACCAAAATTCACCCTACCTGAAAACTTTATTGCAAACTCAAAAAAGACATTTATTTATTTTCTCAGGACAAAAATGACGACGTACGTTCAATATCTAGTGCAATTGAAATGCCAATCAATCAAAAACTGCGAAATTAATATCAGTGTTATTTCTTAGAATCATAAACTATTGTTTGTATATATTATTACCCAGGTTGCATATAGTGGAATAGAAATAATTGTTATATCAAGCTGCTTTATGCATCTTGTAAAAATAATAAGATGTTTTCCCTACCTACCTACCCAACCTTAAATACCATATGGGTCGCGAGAGGGGAAACAAACACTATTTTAATGTAAGGCCCAGTCAGTCGTGTACACAACAATGGTCCCTGATCAGACTGTGCTGATAAACATGTAACGTGTTCATCTGGATCAAACACCATTGAGCATGTTCCTATGTGACTAGAAAACAAAGAATAAACAATCGTAGATCCTCCCGACTCATGTGCTAGCCGTATCTGGAATATACATGTAACTGCCTCCAAATCTTAAACTATAACTTTTAAGTCTTACAACTTAACATATGATATCAGCNTTGACTAGAAAACAAAGATAAAACAAACGTAGATCCTCCTGCCTCATGTGCTAGCAGTATCTGGAATATAACTGCCTCCAAATCTGATCTATTACTTTTAAGTCTTACAATTTAACATATGATTTCAGCAATGGAAAACAATAAAATGATTTAAAATACAGTAATATAAGAGCCCCCTTGCATTTCTTCTCATGTCTGTGTAGATTTGGCCTGTACCTAATTAGCTTCCTACATTTTGAGCATTTCAGTTCCAGCTCTTGATGAACCACGCGTTTGTGTTCTTTCAGCGAACGACGTTCCATATATTTAACACCACAAATGCTACAACAGTTCTCCTTCTTTCCTGACCATATTTTGGCATGCATCTTCATTGCCGAGTGGCTATTGAAGCTTCTTTTACAGGTAATACACTCATGTGGTCTTAAATTGCCGTGTGTATTGGTATGATCATCTCGTGCTGTTTTGTCTCTAAATGTCTTATCACATCCTGGATGTTGACACTTTACTATCTTGGATGGAGTTCCCATATTATGTGTAGCAAGGTGGCGCTCTAAGTTGAATTTACTACTGAAAGACTTGCCACAATGTATGCATAAATGGTGCTGATGTTTTGTCCGTTTATGTTCCAGTAGTTTGCTTGAATCCTCAAAGAAAAGTGTGCAAAGAGAACACTTGTATGAGTCTACACTTGAATGGACATTAAGATGCCTTGACAGTGATGTGTTCAGTTTATATGATTTGCCACAAATGTCACAATTAAATGGTTTTTCATGCACGTCCTCCTCTCTGGATATATTAATGAATGAGCCATCAAGTTTATCTGGATCACTGTGTGACTCCTCGGAATAATCAGCAGCATCTTCTACATACATCTCAGCATCAGCAGCGAAAAGGTCTTGCAGCGGCTCTAGATCTGTAGGTGACTCCACCTGAAATATATGTAAATCGGCATTTATTATTAACTTAAAAGACAGGTTGTAAGGAAGTTGTTATACAGTTAAACATTCACTAACAGTCACTGTCAACAATTAACAGTCATCTCCAAACAATTTCACTAATGGCTATCTCTTAGTTTGGTTTACCTCCCCTTATCTTATCAGATATATGCTATGCATGAGTCCATGTAATACAAGGCTTGCTACTTCTCCCTATTTCAACATTTCAATGAATTTTAAACGGGTATCCATAAATTGTTGACTTTAATGTATCCCATTTTACGGTACAACTCGCTCACAGTGTCTATCAACTGTTTAACTTATTGACATCCGTATCCCAAGGTCATGACTTTTGTCAATTGAGATACATATATAAAATGTATAAGAAACTAGTCAATTAAACACCTGTTACGCAAACCATCTGAAAACAACAGCCATCTCTCTACACCACCCAACCCAACTCCTATCTATGGCAGATTGAAAAAAGTCCTAAATTGTTCGGTAATAAAGTAATGACAAGTTTTTTGAGGCTCTTAAAAAGTGAATCAAAGAGTAAGGATTGCGATCATCACTACCACCTACTTAATAGTAGTTTTTTGTTTAATAACTGATATAAGAAAAAAATCTATACCTGATGCAGATACAAAGTCTAAGTGTCTATTCCAATAGATATGGATTCTTGTGAAAATTTGCGCAAAATTAATTTGCAGTACAATCTATTCAGATACCATAACTAACAGCTACCAAATTTTTACAAATTCAATGACATTGCCACTTTTGTCTACTTTTGTCCAAATATAATCAGTGATCTCTTACAAGTTATCTCAAGGTTTTAGTTGTACTGTAGCCATGGAAACCGAAGGCCATACACACAAGAATTTATTTAATAGACTGAGGTGAAACTACAATAATTTATTTAAAAGATTTGATCATTCAAAATTATTTTTACTAAACAGTAAACTTTGCAAACAATAATGCACAACATAATTAAAAATGCATTTTTTTCAATCTCTTAGCAATAAAGATATAATAATAAATCAATGACAATAAAAATTTATAACAAATTCAAAACAGATCCCATAATTTAGTACCTACATAGACAAACATACTTTTCTCTGATTTGTTCAATTTTCAATAAATCGTTCAATTAATTTTACACATTTTTATCATAAATTTATCAAACAACAAAACATTCAGGAATCATAAATATTACAGAGTTAGTTACATGACAATGATAAGAACTGTGTGGTTACAATGTAACCATTTTAAAATTAATACATGCATGCACTTATTTTAAGCCGCTATTGGAGAATGGAATAGAAATTATTAAAAGTGCCTAATAAATTGAGTGTAGGTAAAATGTCTTCTACATTCAAACATATTATATCAACGTGAGTGCTATAGTTACTCTAAAATCTATCATTGTCATTGCACAATATCAAAGACTGCTCGTGATTGTTCATTTGTTACAGCAACTAGCTGTAAAATAAGCTTTTATTAGTCCCATATTGGTTGGCAACTTGCATTGTGACATCTGCAAGTGGGATAGACAGGAATAGTTGCTTTTGCACAGTGTTCCATTTCATCGTCTTAATATATCACAGGCATTGAGCAGATATGCTTAGTGTTTGCTGGTGGTGTGGTATTAATAACTTATCAAACTTCTTCTCAAGAAGGTGATGTATTCCTTGACATCTTCATGATCTTCTGCAAAGAGACCCGGTCTGGCTTTAAATCTTCCAGCTGGCTTGTCTGATGTTATTTTGTGCTTGAACAAAAATAAGATGTAATCAATAGTCATGAAGTTAAGCAAATTAAATTCATTATACTTTATCTATCGGCGACATAAATATCGCATTTCACTAATGCAGCGACAGACAATGATTGTAGGAGAATTTCCTGATAGGTAATTTCTCCAAAACAAAATGTAATTTTATTATAGACAAATTTCGGAATGAAATATCTAAAATAATATGCATTAATACCAGATTGAATTTCTCATTCAACAATAAGAAAACAGTAACTAACTTCATTTATTAAATTAAACTGTAATTTGTAAACAAAATATCACAGGAACTTCGAAAGGTCATGTTAGCCAATTTTACTTTCGTTTTCGTTTGAAAATATGTTTTTTTTTGTTTTGTAATTATTTTGCACATTTAACCATAAAAAGTAAAGTTGATTAAAA
>VMBQ01004672.1:0-50422 GCA_007657795.1 Dreissena rostriformis
ACATTTAAAAAGCGCGGGATGCAATAAGTTACGTTAATGGTATTTCGAAGTAAGAGGATACCGATCATACAAATTGGTATACGCATTTTAACCTTAAACTATCGAAATTAGGGTACTTTGCTCTATGTTTAATATAAAACTGAATTGCCTGAACATTGTATCATTTACAAATAAACTCAAACAGGCGGTGTAAAACAACACGAAGGTTGAAGAGATGAGATGTCATTGATTTCAAAGTAGAACAAATAATTGCATAAAATATCAAAACCTTATCAAGACATGGCCGTTTTTTTCTATCATTGCCCTCATTTGTAAATCCCCGGTGTCAACAATCGACACCAATTCACATGGTTTACATAACTAACTTAAATCAAAGGACTGGCAGACGAAACAATTTTATCACATCTATCGATGTATGTTTAGCTAATACTTCGGCGGTATTATATGCCTTTTCGTCTTAGGGATACATATTTTAACAGTGACGTTAATGCAATAACAGTTGCTTAAAACTGAGAAACATGAAGGTGAATACATATAAAACAGAAATGTATTTATTTATTATTTATTTATCGGAAATTCTGTGTACAGGAATCTATTTAATGTGATATAACAATATTATTCTCTTTTTTTCTTTGACACATTTTAAAACAGACACGACTATTTTAGTAATGATAAATTTAATGAAACATCAATAAATAGCCACTGCAATACGTATAAGCTGTGCTTTAAAACAAAAATTACAAATTAAGTTATTTTTTAATTTGGTATGATATGATCGCATAATTGTTTATCTTGTTTTGCCTAGTCCTAGTATCAAACCAACCTCGTAGAAAGCTAACTGAGATTCGTAATGTCGATCCTTTTACTTCAAGTATCGCTTAATTGGTAACGGAGACGCTGCCTACGAGTGAGAGGCATTTTAATTACCTCTTCAATATTTCTTCTTGCGCTGATTTCCCTGTTACACGCATTTTGGAACAGTCTCCTCTCTCATAATGTTAACTCTCCATTAAAGGTGATTATTAATGAAACTGAACTTGTCAGACAGCGTGACGATATATGCAAATAATGTCCATTAACATATCCGAATGAGGACACAAATGGTCATTTTACGTGTTATGCATTTTCAAAGATTGACATAAAGTGCGTATGAATGATTAGGCTTGTTTATCAGTCAACAGATGATAAACTATTTAGATAGTTCTCAATTAGCATCAAACAGTCGTTCAAAAACATAAAAGACCTTACTTATTACTTGGGGTTTCTGTATAAATATGAAATACAAAATTATACGGTCAGATGGAAAACAAAATGTAGAACTTAATTTTCAAATAACGTGTGCAATCAGTGCGATCTGAAGTATGAAAAGTGTGAAAAAGTGAATATAATGGACTAGTAAACCAATGAAGATGTACGTATGAAATGTTGTGCAAACAAAATAAGTATTTTGATAAACTGTAAAGTTCTCATGCAAACTTTGCCTTTTTTTTCTCACATTGTTCTAGTTTGAGCGGGTTTGGGCGCCTTTAAAGTACCGTTAATCCGTAACCCGTCACGCTCTTCGTAGCGAATCAATCGTCACGCTTGAAGAAATAATCAAATTTGATAAGCTGCTACATTTACCCCAATTTCACGCCTTACAAGACAATCAATTCAGTGAAAATGAATAATGGTAAGCGGGCACTATCGTCTACGACAAGCGAAACCTCCACAAACACAAGCTTGCTGGAAACACCCGTGTTTGAAAAAGGCGAAAAAGTCGAAAGTAGCAAACAAACAAAAACTACAGAGCAAATATCTAAACCAGACCCCCCCCAAATAAAACACAACAGAAAACAATGACGACATTTGTCACAAGTGCGCAAAATGAAAATCGCGATACAAGCGGAATATCAATTAAGGAACGAATTGATGAAACCGTAGAACAGTTGAAGGAAAAACTCTTAGGTAACGTCATTCACCTGATTGAAATCCGTGAAAGTGATGTTTTCGAGCACAAACGAGAAATTGAATTGCTTAAAAAAGAAAACGAAACCAAAAGCGCAATAATCGAGGATCTCAAATTATAAAATGCGTCATTAGAACAAAAAAGGGCAGTGAGTCAATAAACCACGACGAGTTATCGAATAACACCGAGCAATACAGCAGACGGAATAACCTAAGAAAAGCCGGTGTTCAAGAAGACCAGGACCGTCAATCCTCGATGTCAGTGACACACCAAATAGTTACACTGGTAAACACGCATTTGTTATCTCCATAGTTCCTTATGATATCGACATCGCCCATAGGCTTGAAAATTCAAACCTTACTCAAATCGGCCTCTAATTGTCCGATTCGTAAGACGACAAACTAAAATCGCCATTCTTCCCAAAGCGAAGCTTTTCAAGGTGTCTGGGATCTTCGTAAACGAGGACCTTACCAAACTCAATGCAGAGGTACTGGCGTCTGTCCGTCTAAAGCAGCCCAGTGCTGTAGATAAATTGTGGGTCTCTGAAGGAAAAATATTTGCGCTATTCAAAGGAAACGAACATGCCACGCCAATAAAATATTCACAGTTTGCAATCTGGCTAGAAAATCTGGCTAGAAAAACCGTGGCCTAAACAATCCTACTCCGAGAGTGTAGTGAATCCAGCCAGTGCAAGAAACAGAGTATTATCACAATAGTCACATATGGTATGTAGGAACTATGTATCGATGAACATTGATTTCTATAAGACGCATACATGTATCAACTGCGTTATCGTATTGAGCAGGGTTATATGTATTTATTATCGTTGTATGAATGAATAAACTGGTTATACAGGTTTTTGAAGGTGATACATGTCCATTGGTGCGGAAATCAAGATTTCCTCGTGCACATATTTGTAGGTTTGGTCATTCGACAGGCAAGCAGGGTAGAGCGAATACGTGTTTAAAATCGTTTTATTTATTTATGCTCTGTTTGTTTTGAGGTTAATATTATGTTTTATGTGTTTCAGTGAGTTTTATGAGAGCAGGCGGATGACTAGATAGAAAGGGGCATTGGTTCCGGACATTTTACCATGGGATTTTCATGGTTTTATAGAAAGAATACTTAACGTTTACGATATAGTAACAGCTGATTATTTGTAGATTTCTCTAAAATTAGAGGTTTCAGGAGGTGATGAAGGCACCTAGACACCGGTCTTGAGCTATGGGTCCTCATACGTCCCCCTGCCATTAAAAGAAAAATGAAAAATGAGCAGTAGGGTTGCGTATCCCGCTCGCGGTTAAACCTGAATCGTTCGTTACTACCGATTATTGTTTGGGGTGTACGTGAAGTCATGTGCACTTCTCTTAATTGGTGGTAATGGATAAATCTTGCAATTATCGCAGCTGCTTTTACCAAAACTAATGCTTCACTTTGTGCACTTTTCGCAAATTGGCGTGGTGGATGAGCATATGGGGCGTCCTGGGGCGGTTGTTCGGGCCGTGGCGTTCTTGGGCTTGTGCTTTTGAATTGTGTAGTTGAAATTTGCAATTGTATGATTTTGAGTTTAGGCTTGACGTCTGATGGGTATTAATATTTTACTATTCGCATGCAAAGCATGTGCATGTTAAATGATACGTATAACGCCATGTTCTACAGAATAGATTTAGTATCGTTTCAGTTCTTAGATATATGAGAAGGATGTCGCAACGTTTACTGACGTCTCGAGACTCTTCAACTGAGCGGTGTCGTTGGGGTCGATCTCTGTTGCGCATTGAACACATACGATCGTCAGAAGAATTGTTTCTTGCATTTATGTGTAGAAAGCCCTGTCAAATACAAACACCCACTCCGTGCGTGTTTCAAGAAATAAAATACCCTGCTTGTCATGACACCTAAACAAAAGTGTTTGTTTTTATTCTAAATGGTTAGATGATAAATTATTTATGTTTGTCATAAAATGTAATGGAATATAAAACATAAATACAAACAATGTGTGTATCGTTCATTTTAAGTAATGTGCCCCCATGTTGCCTATCAAAAATTACCTTTATTGATTTATTACTACCAAATTTAATATCTATTTTAAGGACTAGTACGTGCCATGGATAAATAAAACTTTGTCTCTTTGTGTCAGGTATAATAATTGATCAAGCTACGCACATGTTTTATATATCTTTCTCTTTACCCAGTTAAGTCCCATGTTAACAAAACTATTTTGGTTCAAAATGTAAACACGGCTTCATGTAAAATGAGACATTTAAGACAGCTTTTTTTGGTGGTATTGTTTGTATTTATCCAGAGGTTCGCTTAACCAAGTATTATCATTCTTGTTAACTGCCTGTACATGTTTATGTATGTTTACATAAATATGCACAGACATTAGGCAATAATATTTGTACTTTTAGCAATTAGAAATTTAACTGACACATAATGCAATGCGTGTAAATATCGTTACTTCTATTCTATTCGTTATCCGCGTTTAAGTACTTTTTGTCTGTTTTATGTGCTAAACATTCAAGTATGCTTATGTTTGCGTACGTTTTGTTTGCGTAAATATGCAATCATACATGCACTTTAGCATTTATAGTTTATACTCATTTTTTCTACAAGGCTTGTAAATAGTGATAATGCATAACTGTCAATCTTGTGTCATTGTACATGCTGAACAACAGAAATAAAAAAAGGTTATTGTGAATGTTAACTCGAATACCAGGTCATTCAGTGTTACCACTTACATTTTAATGTATGCACTCGGATACCTTCAATACCAAGAGTTCCTTTTAATTTGTTATTGCGCACATAATTTATGTTTTGAAGGTACTTAGAAGTGGTTAACCAAAAATCATCTGCTTGTTTTCATTTAACACTTTTAAATCTAGCATTTCTCTCTTTATATTTATACACTTCTGCTTCATTTTCGCTTTTATATGAAGACTGTTTTAAGTGTTAAGTGATTTTTAGATGTTTAATGCAATTACTCTGTCTGATTCACTGTTATTACATAATATTATCCTTGTTTAATGTAGATAAGTCACACAATTATAATAAATAGTATTATTCCTGTATAATGTATACTCATCTCCTGTATCTATGTATAACTATTTTGCTTAAAACCTTAAAAATGTAATCAGCTTTATAATCTTGTTTAATTTTGTGTTCATAACATCAGGCTTCGTGTTATTTAGTACACTGTACTATCCGTTATGCTTATGATATAATAGTGATTGCTAACTGTTTAAATCTTCTTAGCAAAAATCCAGTTTAGTCGGAAAGTGTCGTCTCTGATTAGCCTGTGCGGACAGCACAGGCTAATCTGGGACAACACTGTTCGCACATACTTTTCACAGAGCGAGGCTCATCACCCGTATACCAACAGATGAAAAAAAATAGATCACCTTCAAACGTAAAACGTCATATACAGTAACACAATCATTAAGTTGGAAAGATTTTTCTGATTTTGAGACATACATACTTAACGAAAGGAGCCGAGAGGGGCAAAAATATTTCGTTTTATTGAAAATATATAATTAATAATTCATTTTATATCACTTTTGAGTTTAAGTATCATTTCTTGATATAAAAAACGAGCTTCATCACTAGTTTCACAACTGATCATCAAATACATGTTCTGGTTATTTTTTTACTACAATGACGCAAATCAGCGTCGCTTATTATTATCAAAGTCATGATTTAAAACACATGAGGCATTAATTGCCACGGATCATGGCCAAGCATGATCAATAAACTGATCATGCGGAGGCGCAATTTTTCAATATCAGATAAGGGAAAGCAAAATGTATAATAGTCTATTAATTGCCGGAGTAATGGGGCGGCGACCGTCGCCATTGCCACCCTATTGCTGACGCCCTTGTATGTTAAGTAGTTTACTAAACAGACGAAAACAATCAATGATAAAAAGTTTCTTCATTGGCGTTGTAGATTCATAAATATATTAACCCCGATACAAAATTATTAGATCTTCATCAATGATAAGATTGCAACAAAAACGCGTAGCTAGTCCAGGGGAGAAGTTTACACCACTGGTTATCGAAAATTCGCGGACACAGAGATGTTTTGGGTCGATTTCTATAGATTAGATACATGAGCGCTACGAGGTAAACCGGAAGGCGCGGATGATAATTTCCCTGTTGCAAGACTGGTTGAGAACGCTCGATCGAAAATGCGAACCCAGAAACGGAAACTCCTCCTTCGGCTTGACAGCGCTCCAGTCCTGCAAAACATCACGCAAACCAACGTAAAGCTGCAATTTTTCCCTGCTAACATGACATCACTGCTGCAGCCGATGGATGCCGGAATAATCCAGAGGCTCAAACGGAAGTACTGGATACGTCACCTCTTACACATCCTCGTTGAAATGGAGAAGAAACCGCACAAGCTTGGTCCATAGATCCTTTGTAACATTACCATCATGGCGGCAATCTACTAGATATCTACAGCCTGGATGAAACTCAAAGAGGGCACTGTCGTCAAGTGCGGATAATCAACGGAGATTGCTTTTTTGCCAAATAAACGGGAATGCTTAATCTGACGTCAGCGACCTAGGTAAGGTCGATGAGCACCTCGCAACGTGTGACATTTACATGGCCGACTGGGGACAAACCTGCCTCGGAGATCGCTGAAGAGCTTACGATCACAGTACAGATACGTATAATGACGATTATAACATGACTTACGCTCCAGGAGTGAAATGACGTAATGCTCAATTTTGTTTATTACACGGGTGTTATTTCACTAGTTATATAACTATGCAAATAAACCGAATCACTTAAAAATTCATACGCGCTGTCAAAGACAAGGCATTTACAACCGCAACTTGTTTACCCACAATGCACTTTNATAAATTCAATTCAAAACGACCACTCATGCAAGATCCTATATGTAAAGCCCAGCACCCTTCCATCCAACTCCATAAGGGAAACGAGCGAGTGCATTGACAAATGAAGAAGGTTGCTTTTGCTTATCATGATAAGAAAATTCTGTACTTTATCATTTGTTGCCGAGACGCATTTACTCCGCACAGAGTGGAGTCTAATAGCCCCCAGAAGATCAGTGAGGTTTTTTAAGCGGTATGTGATATGTTTAGATGTTTTGATGAGCGTGTTTTATGTGGTTGTAAGTTTTTGTTAAGAGTGATGAAATATGTTCAGATAATTTTGATTGAGAATGATTTATGTGGTTTGAAGTAGTCAGCGTGATGTGATATCTTGTAGTTAGCGTGATGTGATATCTTGAAGTAGTTAGCGTGATGTGATATCTTGAAGTAGTTAGCGTGATGTGATATCTTGAGTTTGTTTTGATTGACACTTATTTTGAGTTGTTTGAAACACCTGTGTTATAAAACATTGACTTATTTAAGACAAGTTGTGCTAAGCTTTTGGTGGTTTGAATGAAAATGATGTTTTTTTTGTGTACAAAGAAAGTTTTCTAAGCTTTTGATGTTAGTTTCTTTGAAAGAGAATAATTTTATCAGCTGACCAACCATGTAAAAAGAGTCACCTGGCTATAGCAACCACCTGCATACTGCATACAACATCCAAATTAATAACTTATCTTGGCTGCTGCACATACGTTGGACTGTAGAATATATACATTAATGATAAACAATTATCGCAACATTTCAGCACCAAGAAGTCGAAGATCATGGTAAACAGAACAAACAACACCAGCGCAGGCATCAAAATGAACGGTGAGAAGCTGCAAGAGGTGACCAGCTTCAAGAACCTGGGGCAACCCTGTTCAAGGTTGGCACCATTACCACCGAGGACCGAATAAGAATAGCCATCCAGCATCGCGACCGCAGCGATGGCCAGACTGAGCAGGTGGTCGGCAAGCAGTTACATCAGCTCTCCCACCAATTACATGCTCTACAAGTCCCTCTTAGTCTCCATCTTAATGTAAAGTTACACAAAAGGTGCCGCAAGGGAAGGAACATATCAATTTTAATAACCAAGTTGTAACAAATACGTTAATTATATAAATCATCTAATTGATACTTTAACAACATAAGTGGAAGTGGACTAGTGTTTTTCCATGTTAGTGTGTATATTATGTGTGCCCGCTTATGTATCATAACAGAGTTTTCAATTGTGTTATATGACGCTGGTTCGATATTATACGCTGCTTAATTTACATATATATCACATATATATGGTGTTCATTTTCCATTATACGATGTTAATTTGACATTTATAGCTTCGACTTATTAGAAGACGGTGACCATTGGTTAAGAGTCAATCTCCGATCTAAGGAAAAAAGAATTTTTACGAGCAGGGGCAGCAATTTTCGTTGAATGTTTAAATTTACACTGTCGGAATGCTTTCCCCAGGACATCTGTTGTTAATGTAACTACTCAGGCCAAATAAAAAATAGGTCCGTTTCCGGTCTCCTTGGGAAAAAAAACAGGGGCGGTAGGTAGGGATTTTTTTTTTTTTTGTCTTTCGGGTACTAGAATGGAATGCTCAGGGATCAAGCAACTGAACGAAGTGGGCAATTATAGATAGATTAATGGGTCTTTTTATCATTGGAAGCTTCGGGTAAAAACCATTGCAACAAAAAGCGTGCAAAAACTCTGCGGCAATGTACAGCGTCACGCCATACGCATGTAAAGCGTGCGTGTAATGATTTTCCCTTTTTATTGCTTACCCGACCCTTACGCAAGCAACATCGATTGCTCATGTATTTTCCTGGTAAAAAGCGCGGGAAATTAACGTGGGTGTATACACTTTCGAAGGTTAACTTTGTAGCGAAGTGAATTCTGTATCTTTGACGTAACGCTCTTATAGGTATTTTATTATTGAAACAGATAATGCACTGTGTACTGATTTACCGGAAAATCTGGTCAAGACTGGATTTAAGCTGAAGTGTTCAAATTCAAACGGAGGATTAAATGGATTCAAATAGCTCCATTTCGGCTAATAGAAAACATGACACGACACCGGGCGAGACACTTTGTTAATTGATGTCAATTATGGCAATTAGTGTCCCCAAAACAATGTGGGTTAAAACAGGGGCGTTCCCGAGGCTATTTCAGCTATACGCACGATCGAGCAGTGAAGCTGCGAGCAGGGGTAGGTGCGGGAGGGGGTCTCCCCCTCCTGCCAGGGGGGTTCGGGGGTCTCCCCACGAAACTTTTGGAAAATTCATTGCAGATGGTGCGTTTTGGTGTTATCTTTCAGCCACGTTTTGGCAATTTATTTATCGATTTCTTGCTTGAAAAAGACCGATAAAAGGAAATATTTCATTAAACATTGTCATCGGCAAATGTACTTTCGACCATAATTTATTTGCTAAGTTTAAGTTTCAATGCTTAAAAATCAATATGAAGAAGTGAAACTCCAGAAGCTGCAGCAGTATTGCAGTTTTATCATACACACCTTTGTGGTCCTTTATTTAAGGCATCTAAGAAGCCTTATTGCGAGGGAGAATGGATCCGTAGTTGCATAGGTGTACGAGGGTGTGTAACTCTTTTGCTGGCGGGAGTATGGGGTCCTCCCCTAGAAAATTAGGAAATTTCTCTGCAAAAGGTGTTATTTGGTGTTTCATTTCAGGCACATTTTGGCAATGTTTATCCTCGAATTTTAGCTTGAAAAAAAATGAGAAAAATTTATATTTTCAATATACATTGCCAACTGCAAATATACTTTTGATCATAATTTATTAAGTTTGAGTGTCAAGACTTTAAATTAAGAAGCCTATGACTGCGAGGGAATGGGTATGTAAATGTGAGGAAATGTTTGACTCTTGCTTCCTCACCCAGAAAATTTTGGATTTCATTGCAGAAGGAGCGTTTTGTTGTGGTGTGTACATTTCAGAGTGTTGCTGTTATAAAGCATGTATATCGTTAGATTGTTTTGACACGTATGTTTAACATTGTTAAATGTCCCATTTATAACTTACTTAAATAAAGTTATTAATTGATAAACGATTACAGGAATGTAATATAGTTTCTTTCCCGATAACGTTTAGTGAGTTTAATTGTCCGAATTCAGTAGACTTGATTGCATACTAAACGCTGTATGTAAAAACGTTTGCTAACAAATACATGCATACCTGATGGCAATGGTGTGCAAGAACCAGAATAAGCCCAGTATTGTGAATGGTTGTTTTTGGTTGAAGAAACATAAGCATAACAAACAAATATAATTTATCAGAATTCCACATGTAATTATAGTGTTAGATTATTTTTCACTTCTTAATTTTTCATATTAGCTGATTGTTGTATTGACATAATTGTATCACGCTTCAGTGCGGTTACGCTTGTTTGAATCGTTTGTAATGTATTGTGTTGTGTTGGATGCATATTTATGTCGTTGCGGCGTATACAAGCTGGGCTTTCGCAATTAGTATGTTTATACTTCTTCAAGAACAGTTTGGAGATTTGATTTTCGCGTAATGTCTCTGCATATCATAAAATCTGTAAACAGAAAAAAAATAAAAATAATGGAGTATCTAAAACACGTGGTTATATATTTCACTGCCTCATGACGTGGTTATATATTTCACTGCCTCATGACGTGGTTATATATTTCACTGCCTCATGACGTGGTTATATATTTCACTGCCTCATGACGTGGTTATATATTTCACTGCCTCATGACGTGGTTATATATTTCACTGCCTCATGACGTGGTTATATATTTCACTGCCTCATGACGTGGTTATATATTTCACTGCCTCATGACGTGGTTATATATTTCACTGCCTCATGACGTGGTTATATATTTCACTGCCTCATGACGTGGTTATATATTTCACTGCCTCATGACGTGGTTATATATTTCACTGCCTCATGACGTGGTTATATATTTCACTGCCTCATGACGTGGTTATATATTTCACTGCCTCATGACGTGGTTATATATTTCACTGCCTCATGACGTGGTTATATATTTCACTGCCTCATGACGTGGTTATATATTTCACTGCCTCATGACGTGGTTATATATTTCACTGCCTCATGACGTGGTTATATATTTCACTGCCTCATGACGTGGTTATATATTTCACTGCCTCATGACGTGGTTATATATTTCACTGCCTCATGACGTGGTTATATATTTCACTGCCTCATGACGTGGTTATATATTTCACTGCCTCATGACGTGGTTATATATTTCACTGCCTCATGACGTGGTTATATATTTCACTGCCTCATGACGTGGTTATATATTTCACTGCCTCATGACGTGGTTATATATTTCACTGCCTCATGACGTGGTTATATATTTCACTGCCTCATGACGTGGTTATATATTTCACTGCCTCATGACGTGGTTATATATTTCACTGCCTCATGACGTGGTTATATATTTCACTGCCTCATGACGTGGTTATATATTTCACTGCCTCATGACGTGGTTATATATTTCACTGCCTCATGACGTGGTTATATATTTCACTGCCTCATGACGTGGTTATATATTTCACTGCCTCATGACGTGGTTATATATTTCACTGCCTCATGACGTGGTTATATATTTCACTGCCTCATGACGTGGTTATATATTTCACTGCCTCATGACGTGGTTATATATTTCACTGCCTCATGACGTGGTTATATATTTCACTGCCTCATGACGTGGTTATATATTTCACTGCCTCATGACGTGGTTATATATTTCACTGCCTCATGACGTGGTTATATATTTCACTGCCTCATGACGTGGTTATATATTTCACTGCCTCATGATAACCTTTATTAAATGTTTATTCGATTTCATTACTAAAACTCCCGGAATCTATTGTGCCTTTGTATCAAATGGTAATCAAATCGGAACATACAAGTATTTTTATTTTTTATTTTGATGTTTTTGTTCTGATATCAGTTCAATAGTTTTATACTTTGCCTAGGTATTATCTAAACAGAAAAACTAGTATAATATTGCTCATGTTCATCCAAGCTATGTAATTATGCGCTTTACGTTATGTATTGTGGCATCTTTCTCAGACTCATTAGGATGATCTGGCATGTGTACTATAGGATGCTGAGTTCCAAACATAAATGGAATTATCTGATACTTGTATTTTATGTATTTTATCGTTCCGTATAAAGTTGCAATTATGTTGTTTTGACGAATATTGAACCAATGAGTAATTAAATTTTAATTGAATTAAACTGTCATTTCTTATATTGATGTTTTTAATTTTATTTCAATGTTATGGGATTCATGTTCATCGAAACAAGTGTGGTTTGTGATGTTTGCGAATGTATAGTTTTATAATGTTGTGTTGTTTTGTAAAGGAATTCGTTGCTTTCCTTATTTATAGAACAACAAGACGAAAGTTGTATAATTTGTTTCTTTACATTTTTTCTGGATTTTCATTATTCTAATGTGTCGTATTTAATTTAAAGGCAACCTACTTGGCTTAAGTCTCAGCATAACTTTGATTTATATTTATACACGTTGTTTGTGATTATATTTGAAATAAACCCTTTATGATCAGTCTGATTAATACTCTTTTTTGTTATTGTTTCTGGCCACGAGTATTAATTTAGCGAGTATTTTAATCCCAAAGAGTTCATAGAAGAGCTTATATTAAAAACCATGTTAATATTTTATACCGCGATATTCCCGAGCTAAGCATTTTAACAATGAACATAAAATGTGGAAAGGTATGAAATAAAAATAAAATATATTTATATTTACTTTGCAAATTATCGTATGCATAACAGTAATGCACTTGTAGATATGGAATGAATGAATCATTGATATCGTTTAAGAGTCTTTGTAAACGAATATATTTAGTTCCATCTGTGTTGAATCACTAACAGAAGATCCCCTACAGGCGCTCGATGGCAATGACACAATCATTCGACTATCCGTTGTGACTTTTTTTAAAATGAAGCTGCAGTCGTGATTTTAATAAACCTGTTAATTATAATGCATACACATTCAAAATCAATAAAACTCTTCTGACAAAACGTCTTCTTAAAAAACAGTTAGTTCGACTATGTATATAGATATTGACAAGGTAAGCCACTCGCCATTTTAAAAAGCAACGGAAGTGCCTCATTACCCATAATTACATCGCTGTCACATCGCTCGCTTATTGAAATGCGCGCGCAGGCCTGGAACCTCGCTCTTTCTCTACAACAAATCACTTTCAGTTTCATATCACAACATGACATGTGTACACCATCATTTATATAGGGGATACGTCCATATTTCTCGGTCATTGTCTCTATAATACACGGTTTCCATGTCCGATCTTGCTAAATTGATAAACCTGATCTATAATCAACACTAACCTATTATTCTCTATGTACAAGGTAACTTCATTTTAATTAAATGTCCATCTTTACAAACTATACCGATTAAATACAAAATGATTTACGGAAATATGACCGTCAGAATGGTGAAGTGTTGCTATGTTTGCATATTCATATATGCATTTATCCTCTGCATACACTTTTGTGTAACCAAAAATCGCCCTCACATGTTCAAGTTTTAAAACTGAGAATAAATATCGTTATACAAGAACAACACTCGCCAAAGTTTATGTGCATGTTTCAACCATTAACATTGTTGTGTATTTTGCGTGCATCACGCATGGCGATATAAGAAAGTACTGTCAAATAAATAGAAACGAGACAACCGACTCCTGCAAACGACTTATTAAGTTGCGTTAACATGATACATAACTCACGGTGGCACCTTATTAAGCCCTGTCTGATAACACAATAAATAATTCAAAGTAACGACATATTAAGTCGACCATCTGCATAACCTTGTGATTAGCGCGTTCGTTTACTGAGCGGGATGTCGAAAGTTCGAACCTCACTCGGGGCACGTTATGACCGGTCGCCGAGCCAGAGGCTATCTAAATCGATGGTTTCCGATTGCTTTCTTGACTGGAAAGGTATCCTTGAGTCAAAACGAGCTGGCCCTCAGCTGATACTATAAGAAATAAATCACTTTATTTTTTATTAAGTCGTGGTTATGGATAACTTACTCGTGCTTACAAGTTATTAAGCCGTCGTTATAGATAGCATACTCGTGCTAACGAGTTATACATGCTTTATTACAGATAGCTTACTCGTGCTTTCGAATTATTAAGTCGTGATAATAGATAGGTTACTTGTGCTAACGAATTATTAAGGCGTGATTATAGATAAGTTACTCGTGCTAACGAGTTTTTTAAGTCGTGATAATAGATAAGTTACTCGTGCTTACGAGTTATTAAGTCGTGATAATAGATAAGTTACTCGTGCTAACGAGTTATTACGGCGTGATTATATATAAGTTACTCGTGCTAACGAGTTATTAAGGCGTGATTATAGATAAGTTACTTTTACTAACGAGTTATTAATGCGTGATTATAGATATGTTACTCGTGCTTTCGAGTTATTAAGTGGTGATTATAGATAGCATACTCGTGCTAACGAGTCATTAATGCGAGATTATAGATAAGTTACTCGTGTTGACGAGTTATTAAGCCGTCATTATATATAGCATACTCGTGCTAACGAGTCACTTATGCGTGATTACAGATAACTAACTCGTGCTAACGAGTTATTAAATCGTGATGACAAGACCGGCTACGTGTGGTATCGACTAATTTAGCTGTGTACCGAGATAACCAACTCACTATAACAACTTATTTAGGCGTTTCCATTTATAAAACGACATACAATGACTATAATAATGCGTAGGAACGAGATAACTTACGAATTACAACGACAAAATCAATCAATCGATCGAAACACACGCAGTTTGAGGAAGAAATCGTGGACACGCCATAAATTGAAACATTGGTTATGACAACCATGTAAAAATAACGAACCATTATATTCAATCGTAAACACCACTTTAGGCTAATTTATTAATGCTATTATACAATGGGGATCACATATGAAACAACTTAACAATTAAGCATACTAGTTCTACCTAATTTCACAAGATTACGGAGTCCCGGCTATAACGAGCGTTCAGCAAATATATACGTTCACGTGTTACAAAAATGAATTCGTTTTAGTCGTTTCGATTTACTGAAAACGAAGATTGAAAACTTATGAATTATTAAAGTTTTTGTATTTACTGGTGAGCTGAATGCCTAGTGACGTTCCCGCTTTGAAACTCTTAATTTGTTTCAGCCGTTTCTAATTACTGAGTATGTAGATTACAAACGTATGATTTTGCTGAGTGTTTGCATGTTCTTTGCATTACTGATGAAGCATGTTTTTGTGATTAGCTGACTACCTCGTGAAGCTCACGTTTTGCAACACTGATTTCGTGTCAATCGTTTCGATTTACTGAGTATGTACATTAACAACGTATGAACTGTTAAAGTATTTGTAAGTATTATGCATTTCGGATCAACCGGTGCGTTTAGTTTCGCTGATTGCCTCGTACTTTTTAAATGGCGAATGCTTGAAAAAACAACAACATAAGGGTGTATTTATTGAAACCAACATTTAACGTACTATGTATTGCCGTATTAACGTAACGAGCACTTAAAACAATAATGAATAACAAACATGAATAAAAGTTCCAAAGAAATGGAAGCTGAACTTCAATGCAATCATAGCTTTATACAATTGCCTATACAGTTGATAAAGTCGAAACGTAATAAAAAAATCTGTGTTGTCGTAAATTGTTTATGATGTCCGTTTGGGAAAACTGTAGCCTTTATGAACGATGGAACTGAAGTCAATATTATGTACATTGAACCATGATGGAAAGGGAAATGCATATACAACATTCATGGAAAAAATGTTGTCATATGAAAAAGGTATTTAGAAAAAAAGTCATAATGCAACTATGGCCCGCTATGAATTTTAATTTAGGTAAAGAAACATTTGTCGTTTTGCTAAAATAATTGTCCCGTCATTGTCGGAACAAGACAGGTACACATGCAAGTTGTACCAAACTTTCATTAAGACCACTTATGATGTGAATACAAAGTTTACTGTTGAAGTTTACTAATATTTGATTGTAAAATGAAATAAGTTTTAATACCTTCATACTCATGTTGACATAAAATATGCAAACAACCCGTACCTAACTCATGTTTTCTGTAAGTTTCTAAAACAAGGTTAAATTAATTTTGACCTTTTTTCATAATGTGATGTTAAATTGATCATTGTATATTCAAATAACTGAATGTTCTATAGAGTGGTAACACTGTTTCTCTAAGATTCGACATGGTGACCTAGTTTTTTAATATAAACATTAGCATTGGCGTAGTAGATCAGCACAACGCCATGTACATGATTTACAGCATATTAATAAATGTGAATTGGTACTTAAGGAAAAAAAACGAATATTCTCTTAATGATAAACTACGTTTGATTCTTTTTTTAAATCAGTTCTGTAATTTTCAGATTAAAATGTTAACGCCTAAGAATGTTNCATGTACATGATTTACAGTACATTAATAAATGTGAATTGGTACTTAAGGAAAAAAAACGAATATACTCTTAATGATAAACTACGTTTGATTCTTTTTTTAATCAGTTCTGTAATTTTCAGATTAAAATGTAAACGCATAAGATTGTTGACTGGATCCTTAAGGTATTTAAGAAAACAGAATTGAAGAACTGGTTCAAAAACTATATGACTCTTGGTTTGTCAACCANACATTAACAACGTATGAACTGTTAAAGTATTTGTAAGTATTATGTATTTCGGATCAACGGGTGCGTTTAGTTTCGCTGATTGTTACCGGAAACGCGATAGAGCGGTAGATGAGAAAGAAAAAACAATGCATTATTTAAACATGTTATGGCTGTATGAAACTGTTCGCTCCAGCCAATTATTTTCATCCACGAAGCCGTATTGATTTTGAGGTGGGTGTTTTAAGTTAGTATCGCTATGTATTGCGCACACTAATACTGCTATAAGAGAGAGCGGACTGTTGAAAATCTAAAGTGAAATCATGGCCGAGTGCAAGTATCAGATACTCCTGTCAACTACAGATACAGAAGGGAACATCACCAGTGAAGACCACCCAGTGTCGTCTTCTGAGCAGACTGGGCATAATGTATGTGCGTAAAGTGTCGTCCCAGATTAGCCTGTGCAGTCCGCACAGGCTTATCAGGGACAACACTTTCCGCTTTGATGGAATTTTTCGTTTAAATGATGTCTCTTCTAAGCGAAAAACCAGTTTAGGCGGAAAGTGTCGTCCAGGATTAGCCTGTGCGGATTGCACAAGCTAATCTGGGATGACACTTTACGCACATGCATTTTGTCCAGTTTTCTCAGAACGCAACTTACCCAGACGAAGGTTGAAAAAGCTGAAGAGTAAGAGGTCGATGCCAGGGCTTTTTTTCCTGACTTTGTGAAGCGGCCCTGGCCCTCTCACTTTGTGAAAAAATGAGTCGCGAACTTTTCAAAATTGTGAAAAAATGAGTCGCAAACTTTTCAAAATTTTGAAAAATTGAGTCGCGAACTTCTTAAAATTGTGAAAAAATGAGTCGCGAACTTCTTAAAATTGTGAAAAACCGAGTCGTGAAATTGATAAAATTGTGAAAAACGGCCGATTTTGTAAAATTCACGGCTATGTTTGGTTTGTGAATTGTCCTTGTCAAAATTGTGAAATGTCCTTCCAGTGCCACTCGCAAAGAAGGAAAAAAAGCCCTGGATGCTGATGTTTGTGCTTAGCACAGCGTTCCTGAGACGAAGGCGACCAAGCCAGCTAAATCTGCGGATGATGATAATCCATTAGATTCGAATTCACAGAAGTGTTCATTCTGTGAAATAACTTTTCACGACTATTATCTATAAATTGCAACAGGGTTAACATTGCATAAATTATTCAACCCACTCTAACGTATGTGGATGTTTTTTAAGTAGAAGACATACGTTCTACTAAATTTCATTCATTGTCGTGCTCAATGGTTGGATTATAATGAATGTTGAGAAATATGTTTCTGTTAGCATTTAATTATTACTGTTGTTTTGCAAATTCTTATGTTTAATAGTTAAAAAAAAACAAAAAAAAACACCTTGCTTATGCTATTTGTTATGAAGAAGAAGAAGGGGTATTAGTCCTTCAGCCAAGTACCCAAAATTGAGGTGGGGTGTACCAGTAAGGGGGGCAAAACTACACCTATATTTCTTGGAAGATGCATGCTTGTAGCATATGAAAATGGTTGATAACAGTCTGGTACTGGCAGCTTTTGGTATTTTTTTCTCCTTTGAAGATGGGGCATCAATCAGCTTAATTTTCATAAATTGTCTGGGAGAAATTGAACCGCAAATTGCATGTAGTATTAAAGTAGGGTCAATATATGTGTTTTTTTTTAACTTTTAACTGAACCTGGTAGGGTAGAAGCTTCTTTAAAACATATCAAAAGTTGACCACAATCGAACCTCCGGAAAGTTGGTTTTTCAAGATGGCCGCCAAGATGGCCGCCAATACCTAATGTAATGTTAATGATCATAACTATGTAACTATACAATCAAATTTGATGAATTTCGTATCTATTCCTAGGTTTCAAGGGGCAAAGAACACATAAAGATCATAAGACATTGTTTAAGTGTACAATCGTACACACAAATCCAACATGGCCTCGAAAATGGCCGCCAAGATGGCCGCCAAAACCTATAAATGATCATAACTATGTAAATATCCACTCAAATTTGATTATTTTGGTGGCTATATATGGGTTTCAAGGGGCAAAGAACACATTTAGATCATCATACATTGTATACGTTTATTTTATTACACCCAAATCCAAAATGGCGTCCAAAATGGCCGCCAAGATATCCACCAAAACCTATAAATGATCATAACTATGTAACTATCCACTCAAATTTGATGGATTTGGTGTCTATACCTACGTTTCAAGGGGCAAAGAACACATAAAGATCATCAGACATTGTTTANGGAATTTGCCTCGAATGATAGACAAAACTACTCATCTGGTGTCAGATATGTATATAACCGAGAGTAGTGCTCAACTTTACCCTTAGCCTGCGCTTAATTTCGTCAAAAAAGAGTAAATAATAAGATACTTACGTGGATTTGAAGTTTCTAAGCGGAGGGCAATGTTTACATTTTTTTACTTGACGTGCTAGCCAAAATGACGCCACGAATCACGTGGTATGACCACACTGTTCATTGGCGTTGTTGATTCATTAATATATTAACCCCGTAACAAAATTAATAGATCTGCATCACTGATAAGATTGCAACAAAAACGCGTAGCTAGCGATTGTTGTTATAAGCAGGCGATACAAGGATTTAGTATGGTCAATTTTGCAAATTAGAAATTTGACTTTTAAATGTTCAACAAGCTTTTGACATTTGACATATGCAAGTTTTTTTTAATTGCATAACACCTGTTATAAATAATACCGGTATCGTTTTCTCTCACCATCCAGGGGAGAAGCTTACACCACTGGTTTTCGAAAATTCTCTGACACCGAGATGTTTTGGGTCGATTTCTATAGATAAGATACATGAGCGCTACGAGGTAAACCGGAAGGCGCGGATGATAACTTCCCTGATGGAAGACTGGTTGATCGGAAATGCGAGCCCAGAAACGGATAATCCTCCTTCTTCTTGACAACGCTCCAGGCCTGCAAAACATCACACAAACCAACGTAAAGCTGCAATTTTTCCCTGCTAACATGACATCACTGCTGCAGCCGATGGTTGCCGGAATAATCCAGAGGCTCACACGGAAGTACTGGATACGTCACCTCTAACACATCCTCGTTGAAATGGAGAAGAAACCGCACAAGCTTGGTCCATAGATCCTTTGTAACATTACCATCTGGCGGCAATCTACTAGATATCTACAGCCTGGATGAAACTCAAAGAGGACACTGTCGTCAAGTGCGGATTAACAACGGAGATAGCTTTTTTGCCGGTTTAACGGGAATGCTTAATCTGACGTCAGCGACCTAGGTTAGGTCGATGAGCACCTCGCAACTTGTGACACTTATATGACCGACTGGGACAAAACTGCCACGGAGATCGCTAAAGAGCTGACTATCACAGTACAGATACTTATAATGACCAGTAAAGCCCAGCACCCTTCCATCCAACTCCATAAGGGAAACGAGCGAGTGCATTGAAAAATGAAGAAGGTTGCTCTTGCTTATCATGATAAGAAAATTCTGGACTTTATCATTAGTTGCCGAGACGCATTTACTCCGCACAGAGTGGAATCTCATAGCCCCCAGAAGATATGTTTAGATGTTTTGATGAGCATGTTTTATGTGGTTGTAAGTTTGTGTTAAGAGTGATGAAATATGTTCAGATTATTTTTATTGAGAATGATTCATGTGGTTTAAAGTAGTTAGCGTGATGTGATATCTTGATTTTGTTTTGATTGACACTTATTTTGAGTTGTTTAAAACACCTGTGTTATAAAAAATTTACTTATTTAAGATAAGTTGTGCTTAGCTTTTGGTGGTTTGAAAGAAAATGATGTTTTTTGTTGTTTTTTTTGTGTACAAAGAAAGTTTTCTAAGCTTTTGTTGTTAGTTTCTTTGAGTGAGAATAATTCTATCAGCTGACCAACCATGTAAAAAGAGTCACCTGGCTATAGCAACCCCCTGCATACTGCATACAACAGCCAAATTAATAACTTCTCTTGGCTGCTGCACACGGGTTGGACTGTAGAAATATATACATTAATGATAAACAATTATCGCAACATTTCAGCACCAAGAAGTCGAAGATCATGGTAAACAGAACAAACAACACCAGCGCAGGCATCAAAATGAACGGCGATAAGCTGCAAGAGGTGACCAGCTTCAAGAACCTGGGCCCCCCCCCCCGTCCAAGGTTGGCACCATTACCGCCGAGGACCGAATTAGAATAGCCATCCGACATCGCGACCGCAGTGATGGCCTGTCAGAGCAGGTTGTCGGCAAGCAGTTCCATCAGCTCTCCCACCAATTACATGCTCTACAAGTCCCCCTTAGTCTCCATCTTAATGTAAAGTTACACAAAAGGTGCCGCAAGAGAAGGAACATAACAATTTTGGTAACCAAGTTTTAACAAATACGTTAATTATATTAATCATCTAATTGATACTTAAACAACATTAGTGGAAGTGGACTATTGGTTTTCCATTTTAGTGTGTACATTATGTGTGCCCGCTTATGTATCATAACAGGGTGTTCAATTTCTATTATATGACGCTGGTTCGATATTATACGCTGCTTAATTAACATATTTATCATATATATATATGNCAAAATCGCTACCCAAAACAGCTGTATATCAAACTGGGCGACGAATGTCAAACATATGCTATTTAACTACGGATATTGCTTTGCATGGTTTGCCAATGGAGTTGGAAATACGAGTGAATTTCTGACACAATTCAAGAACAGACTGAAAGACTGTGCTCTGCAGGAACTTCAATCAAAGATAAATAATTCACCTAAATCGCTTCTCTATAAGGAATACAAATCCATGCTTAATATTCAGAGATACTTATTGTTAGATCTCCCATTCCTTCTAAAACGGACGATGTCAAACTTCCGGTGCTCTGGGCATGCGCTGATGATTGAGAAAGGGCGACACTTAAATATAGATAGGAGACCAAGATTTTTTGTATTTTGTGTAACTCATAATGTCTTCACTATTGAAGACGAATTTCATTTTCGTGTCATCTGCCCTGTGTATGAATCTCTCAGGTTAGAACACTTTGATAGAAATTGGTGTGAAAAAGTCCGAAGCATCGCATTGTTTTTTAGTTTGATGTCTGACTCTAGCGAAGACAATATGTGGTCACTAGCTAAATTTTTGCATAAAGCAACTTTGTTAAGAAAAACGTTTATAAGCGGAAATAATGATTCAACTACCGCGTGAATAATTTTCCCCGAAACGGAAAAAAATAAAACAAATAATGCATATGTATATACATTCATCTTGTTACCATGTGATTCTTTTGCATTTTATGTGTTGCGTTATTTATTTATCTCATTTGTAGTATCATATGTAAATACACTATGTTTTGTGTATAGTTATAATATCACTGTTGCATACATGTATTATGCATATGCTGAATCTGTGTAATCTGGTCTGGAGGCCCTAAAATACAAATAAACTGTATTGTATTTTGTATTGTATTGTATATTGTATTTCCAGTAATACAAATTCGCAAACATTAATTTAAACGATTGAGTGTATGGCTAGTTGAAAGATCAATCGATAAGGTGATTTATTCGGAGGTCAATATCAAACATTTATAATATGACTATAGTTTCCTCATTACTTTTATAATATTGAAATAAAATGCAAAATAGGACAACATTAATAAATTTAAAATGTATTGACAATAAATAGCATCAATGTGTCGCATCTAGATAGACTTAAAATGTTGCTTTTTAATAAGTAGACACTGCTATGGAACGCTATCACGTATTATTAGATATTACCTTTAACTTACGGAATATCGTTAAGGCCATCGTGGTTACACATTAAAATCCAGAGGGCGACAATGCGAGAGAGCGAGAATACGATGACGACAGTGCGACAATACGATGGCGACGATGCGATAATACGGTGAAGACAATGCCAGAGTGCACTCTCGCATGGTAGTAACGGTATTCCGTATAAAATGGATACACTATTTTAAAGTTAGTAATCCGTCCATCGTTATAACATAAAGCGCACTTGGCATTGTTTGAACTGCACTTAAAACGACAATGCAAGGAAATACATCCTCCAACAAAAGATAAGATAAGATAAGATAGGATAAGATTTATT
Source organism: Dreissena rostriformis (assembly GCA_007657795.1). Taxonomy (NCBI): domain Eukaryota; kingdom Metazoa; phylum Mollusca; class Bivalvia; order Myida; family Dreissenidae; genus Dreissena; species Dreissena rostriformis. The sequence goes on from VMBQ01004672.1 coordinate 22,649, forward strand.
TTGAGTCGGCAAGACATATATAGACAACATAAGCACTAAGGCTTTTGAACCGACACTATAAACACGTGTTGATATGTTACAAATATAAAACAGCTAAATATGGAATAAAATATAGCAATATTAATTTAAGTTAATAGATATGTAAGCATGCAGAAAAATTATTTAAAAAAAAATAGTATTACATTCACTGGTCCTTATATTATTTAAAAAGTTGTGCAGAAAGCCGCTTATCTGGATCTATACGTAGATCTAAAAACTGCCATAAAAATGTACAAGCTTAAAAACTGAGAAGAAAAGAAACACACAATTTTGGACCACAAAGAAAATATGTAAAAGCGAAATATCAGCTCGAATCAGATTCGAAGTGAACTGATCAGCAGCTTCCTAGCAATAAAAGGTTGCATGTACACATAAGCACACATAAAAACTAACAGGTGAGTATGTAATAAATGATTAAGTAATTAATTAATGAATAGGTTAAAATCATGCACTGTTGGTAATATCCATGTATTAATGGTTTGTATTTTTAATTAATTTAACTGCTGTTTAAATATCGTGGTGCAATGATAGAGTATAATTACTGTTTTGTGGTTACATTGCAAATGCGTTTGGATTGGGACGTGCAGTATGCATATTTTCTTAACATATTGATTCATATTTACAATATTAATGGTCGGCTTATAACCTTCATAGCATGCATGCGTTTTGATATTTGATAGTTTTACATTCCACTAAAAGCTCAAACAATATAGCAAGAGCTTTCATTACATAATGTAACAAAATGCAGCATTTGGTATGATATGCATGATGACGTGTATTATTCAATATTAACTATTTCAAATATAATAATATTATTTATCCCATCCTCATACGTGCATTGTCGAAATAACCCACTGTGGGATATATTTTCGTTTATTTTCGGCAGTGTTGAAATATAGCTGTCACGCGCGGCGGACTACTTTTTTGGATTTATACATGGAATGAATTTTTGCTTTTTCAAATCAATATACCGTATATAAATAAAAGCCGAATTGCCACTTAAATTTATCTCAAAACCGGCTTTCCATACTTTTATTTTTCATTATTGATTGCGCAATTTATGACGTATCTCGTGTGACGTAATTTCTGTGACGAAACACAACAGTTTAATTTTGAGAAATGTAGAGTACAGTACATGACGTAGCGTGTGACGAAGTGGAAAGTTTATCGAGTTCATAAACACATTCGAATAGATATAGACTAGTGATAGGATGGCACAAGGGTCTTTATTTAACTATGCTAAAAAAATTATTAAAGACCCTAAATGCAAAATCGTCAATTATTGTGTTAAATGGATTATTTATGGATGTTAAAGGATAATTAAAGGTAAGATACTAGTTCGAANTTAAAATGTTGCTTTTAATAAGAAGACACTGCTATGGAATGCTATCACGTATTATAAGATATTGCCTTAAACTTACGGAATACCGTTATGGCCATCGTAGTTGAACATTAAAATCCAGAGGGCGACAATGCGAGAGTGCGAGAATACGATGACGACAGTGCGACAATACGATGGCGACGATGCGATAATACGATGACGACAATGCCAGAGTGCACTCTCGCATGGTAGTAACGGTATTCCGTATAAAAAAGATACTATGTTTAAGTTAGTTATACGTCCATCGTTATAACATAAAGCGCACTTGGCATTGCTTGAACTGCACTTAAAACGACAATGCAAGGAAATACATCCTCCAACAAAAGATGAGATAAGATAAGATTTATTTTGAGTCGACAAAACACATACAGACAACATAAGCACTAACGCTTTTGAACCGACTTCATAAACACGTGTTAATATGTCACCAATATAAAACAGCTAAATATGGAATAAATATAGCAATATTAATTAAGTTAATAGATATGATAGCATGCAGAAAAATTATTTAAAACAAAAGAGAATTACATTCACTGGTCCTTATATTATTTAAAAAGTTGTGCAGGAAGCTGCTGATCTGGATCTATATGTAGATCTAAAAACTGCCATAAAAATGTGCAAGCTTAAAAACTGAGAAGAAAAAAACACACACAATTTTGGACCGCTGAGAAAATATGTAAAAGCGAAATATCAGCTCGAATCAGATTCGAAGTGAACTGATCAGCAGCTTCCTCGCAATAAAAGGTTGCATGTACACATAAGCACACATCAAAACTGACTGGTGAGTATGTAATAAATGTTTAATTAATTAATTTATGATAAAGTTAAAATCATGCACTGGTGGTATTTTTTTTATTAATTTAACTGCTGTTTTAATATCGTGGTGCAATGAGAGAGCATAATTACTGTTTTGTGGTTACATTGCAAATGCGTTTGTATTGGGACGTGCAGTATGCACATTTTCTTAACAAATTGATTCATATTCAAAATATTAATGGTCGGCTTATAACCTTCATAGCATGCATGCGTTTTGATATTTGATATTTTTACATTCCACTAAAAGCTCAAACAATATAGCAAGAGCTTTCATTACATAATGTAACAAAATGCAGCATTTGGTATGATATGCATGATGACGTATATTATTCAATATTAATTATTTCAAATATACGTACATGCGGAAGGCTATAACATATTTGATGTAATTAGAGAGAGAGCATCTTTTACGTATTAAGAAATTTGTTGCAATTCAATTATATTTTTAAGTAGTGCGTGATTATGTACTAAAACGTATTAGGAGAACCCTTTCTAAGAGTTTCAAATCAAGATCATCAACTTAAAAAACTGGTACATGTTTGTAATTCGACATCTCTTTGCTGGCAACACAATTTGTGATGTGTAAGATCCCATGGGTACTTATTTGTGTCGTGTTCTGAGAAAACTGGGCATAATGCTTGTGCGTAAATTGTCATCCCAGATTAGCCTGTTCACTCCGCACTGGCTAATCAGGGACGACAATTTCCGCTTTTATCTAATTTTTCGTTTAAATGATGTCTCTTCTTAGCCAAAATCCAGTTTAGGCGGAAAGTGTCGTCCCTGATTAGCCTGTGCGGACTGCACAGGCTTATCTGGAACGACACTTTACGCACATGCATTTTGTCCAGTTTTCTCAGAACACGACACATTTGTCTATCCCGACTCATTCCTTTAATTGTTTCACTGTTCATAACTATTTCAAATTATATTATCATTATTTAGTGTTCAGTTCTGAGAAACACGAATGTGTATGTACGCTACAGCTGACACACCATAAGATAATTATATTAACGGTAAACAAAATCTGCGTTGATGCTCTATATCTTAGACAAATGTTTTGCTCTTCATGACCCGGTGAGCAATCAATGACATAACTTCGTGTCCTTTGGTACTCCGTTTGTTTTAACGTGCGACATGTTGACAGTTATAGAAGGATCTATTCACCGGAGAAAATGAATGTCATTTTGTGATCTTGCCCTAAAGGAAGCTGTTGATTGTCAGAAGTTTGGTGAATGCTGTGTCGCGAATTTGATTGTCTTGGAAGATTTTGAAAACGCGACGATAGAAACTAATAAAATATGTTAACACGACTGCATACATATTCGAATTAGGTTGTGTATAGCCAATAATGTGTTATCATAACTTTAATTTTATATTATTATTTTATTAATTTAACCGCGCTCTGGGACAACCTTGCTTAACGCATGTGAATTACTTATCGTTGATTAGCCTGTGCAGTCCACAACGGGTTATCATCGTGCATGGTATTGTTTCGTTAAAGGAAGTCTCCTCCAAACGAAAATCCAGTCTATGCGAAAAATGTCGTCCCTTATTAGCCCGTGCGGCCGCATGATTAACATGTGCTGACTACAAAGTCTAATCTGGGACGAAATATTATAATCATAATTAGTTACCCTAAAGCTCGGCTACCTCGAACACAGGTTGGTTGTTAACAGCACCGTGGAAATGAAAACATTGACACACTAAACTGTGACGAATTACTTATTTGATTGTAAAAGAGTGCAATATTTTGTGTCTCAGTACTCGTACTGTTCAGAAGGATGCTGTTCAGAGGAATACTGTGCCTTCAAGCTCATCTTCAATCCAAAGATCAGATGCACGTACGGATTTACTGATGGCAGATGTTTGCAAGAGCTATGCATGCCCATGCGACCATGCACGCGTGACTCCGAATGCGGTATCGCTAACGTGTATAAATATGTGCCTGATTTGTGGACCATATGTTGCTGCCCAGCTATTGTGTATGTGAATGCGATTCAATTTTACAGTCAAGATTAACTTCTTTACCGTAGGAATGCATTATGTTTAACATTACACGTACGGGTCGCGCTCTGGGAGAATCGGGCGTAATGCATGTGCGTATTTTCCTAGATAAGCTTGTGAAACCCGCACTGGCTAATTTCCGCATTTAAGGATTGTTTGCGTTCAAAGGAAGTCTCTTTTAGACACAAATCCAGTGAAGGCAGACAATGTCGTCCCTGAATTGTATGTGCGGACTGCGCAGGCTAATCTGGAATGATGCTTTACGAACATGCATTAAACGACCGGCGCATATCAATCTTAACTTCTCGGTCTATCTCGGTATTGCCGAGATAAATATAATGCCTAATGATATCAGAGTGCGCCTCGTGTGTTTCACAAGTAACGTCATTTCAAAGAGGTGTGCTCTGAAACTGCATGCCCGATTGAGGAACATTTAAACCTCCGAGCTGTCACAATGAGAGAATCTGGCATAACCATCATTTAGTTCTTTGTTAAAGGAAACGTGACCCAAACAAGCAAAACTTAATAATAAGAATAAGTTCGCCCTACAGTGTACGGCTTTAAACTATACACGATTTACATAACTACGCATTTTAATACCTCTTGTCTATTACGGATATTTTCATTTCGTAAATACTGAATCATGCATTCTGTTACAAAATGGAAAAATGTGCTGTAGATAAAAGAATACGCCCAAGGGATTTTTTGGAATAATTTTTAATTGGACGTTTTTGCCATTCTAGAAGTCACACTCCACACTTCATTACTCGCGTTCAATTTGCGTCCATTTGATATATATATAGTGCGTTTATAGTGCGATTTGCTGCACTTACACTTAAAATGGAATAATGCTTTCAGATTTTCATGAATTCACGAATAATTTACCAATCACAACGCCTTAAAAATATATCATTTTAGATGGCTTCGGCGGCCATTATGGATTGGAATTTATCACAAGAGAGATGATCAATGATTTAATGAATATGATGGTGGTATTAGAAAATAAATTGTAAATGTGTATGTTCAACACGAAAAACTTGTAAAACTGTTCTCATCATTTTAGTTAAACTCCCAGACAAATTATACATATAATTGAATGTTATGAGACCTTTTGAAACTTTTAAATACAAAATATGTACGTCTCACATACTTGCGTATTGTGTGTTTTGTTTTCTTTTTCCGTTCAATAAACATTATTTTTCTCGTCAATAGGTGTGTGACGGTCTAGGGCATCCCTCTCTACACCATACACAGTTTGCAAGCAATATATACATATACTTACACTAATAACAAATTTAATATATTTTACAATCAATAGCTTTTAGATTACAATATTCTTAAAATAAAATTAGTAACAATAGAATAGTCATTGTGTGATGCTGCAGAGCCATCCAGGATTATAGAAGTGTCGTCGGCAAATTGTGACAATATGTATTCTATGTCATTTATTTTAATTCCTCAATCCTATGATTTGAGCTTAATTTAATTGACAATATTTCAGCGTGTATCGTGTGTTTTAAATGAAACATAATGTGNATCAATTGCCAGAAATCTATCCAGCGTTTAAAGAGGAGATGAGGTGAACTAGCATGGATTTCATTGATTGCAAACCATTTTTTAACATACGATGGAGACGATCATTTACATACGATGGACGACTAACTGTTACAAACGAATACATGTTTGATAATCATAAATCTCTTGTACTTGCTTTTTCAAAACATAGCCAAGAACTTCATATATAATTTTCCACTAACTAGCTTGATTATATAAACATGGACTCATATATGAATATTTACTTTGGGCTAATTGTAACAATATTCTCGCACAAATTGAATATCAATGTGTTCATTTCGTCTATTATTCCATACGAGTACTTAGCATCCGCATGTGAAGAAAACGATCGATAAATATGAAATATGTATATGACATGCAATGCACATTGTCATTACCAAATATATATCGTTATGAAATATTACCACACGAGAAAAAGCCGCGAGACAACAATTCATTGCAGATAGAAACACAAGTCGACAAATGATCAATGCACACGGCAATACAATCATGTAATATGTATTATTACTACTTCTTGTGGAGTTTGATTATTCTGATTGTTTAGTTTCTTTTGGTTAAATGCATTTTTGTTGTATATTTGGTTTCAATTATATACATTCTGTGTGATATGATGTGTTATCCATCAACTACATTTTAGCGCTATACATTGTTGTTTTCATTAAATATGTCATTACTTTATATATGTGTTTGTATTAAATACATTTTGGATAGTATTCGAATAACACCCGTGCAAGCTTTTCGCGAGAGGACACACAACAAAAAATAAATAAAACTTTCTGAATTCATTAAAAATTGACTGATCTCGGCGCCATCCTTTTTCAAAAAAGGAGATCTAAACATATATGTGCGGGTCACAAGCATAACTCTATCGCCATTTTACGTCCTCGATATTTGTATCGCATTCAATATCGAAGAGAGGCACTAGCAATTGATCTCCCATATTGGACTCGTACTCGATCAAAAGATATCTGGCATTCCTATGATGCTTCTATACAGAGATATTGCCATGCCACTCAGAGGCAGAAGGGTACGTGCTTGGTAGAAGTCCCTGTTACATTTTACAAAAACTGTATTAACGTTAATTAATATTGCTATTTATGTCATCTACTTCTATTGTCTTAACAATGTTACATATACACGAACGTAACTTTACATACACACTTAATTGTAAGATTTGAGATTACCATAAAATAGATACACAATACAATTAGTTTATTGTGATTGATAAGTGCGTAATCAGTCCACCTTAATAACACACAAGGGCACATGGTTTTGTTTTTTATGCATTTGAAAAGGCAATAATTGGCAATATGTGTATATGTTGTTTCGTTTTGTGCTGTACTGTACCGTTTTGGCAATTGGTTCCTTGCCTTAAATAAAGGACCACAAAGGTGTGTATGATAAAACTGCAATACTGCTGCAGCTTCTGGAGTTTCACTTCTTTATATTGGAAATGAATCCTCCAACAAAAGCTGGGGATGTAATTAATTATTAAGTTTAAATAATGCAGTGATGGCAATCTCCATTTAGTAACAGGTTGTATTTTAAATAACTAGCACTGTTGTCTTATTACAATGATACAATGAGAGAGTTGAATTATGTTTTGTGGTAACAGGACAATTGTGTATTTATTCGAACGTGCAGAATGTACATTGTCTAAACATATCGATTCATATTAACAATAATAATGGTCAGCTAAGACGTTCAAAACATACATGCGTTTTGATATTTGATATTTTACACTCCACTGAAAGTACGAACAATATAGCAAGAGCTATTATATATATAATAACAAAATGCAGCATTTAGTAAGAAATGAAGGATAACGTATATTATTTAATAATAACTAGACTGTATTTCAAATCTACGTACATGTGGAAGGTTGTAACATCTTTGATAAAATAAGAAAGACAGCATCTTTAATATATTAAGAAAAGTGTTTTTTAAATTCCATTATAGCTTTAAGTAGTGCACGATACTGTACTAAACGAATTAGGAGCACCCTTACTATGAGTTTCAAACCTAGAACATGATACTAATAAACAGGGGGGTATGCGTTATGTGTTAAAATAAACAGGTAATACTTACACTGTGTTAATTATATCGTCGAATGTCTTATATTACACACAATAAATGTTACCGTTAAGTATGTGAGAAAACATAAAAAAATAACAATTAATAATATAACAATTAATAAAAATATTAAAAAATTATAACTCTTGATTTCCTCAAGTGAAAATGGTCCAAAACATTCGCTTCAATGCGGAACTCATTCATGACAGTTATTTCCCATAAAACCTTCTAACATAGGAAAAAGCTATTTATCATTTGGAAGTCAGGTCCCAAAATGGGCTTAAAAGGAAGTTAGTTCCCAAAATGGGGGTAAACCGTAATAATTCGGTATTAAATGAATTAATAGACATACAAACGCGTCGAGATAATTAAATAATCGTGATTTATGTTATAGTTTACTGTAAACATGCACAAATACTGTTTATTTTGAGAGAAAAATATATTCGAACATCCAACATCTCGAAGGTCAAGAAATTTAACAACAAATTGATTGCCGGTTTTGCTTCAATAACTTTTTTATTCCGACGTCTACTGCATTGAAACAAAAAACCGAGGGGAGCACAAACACCGTAGAGCCGAAAGGGCGTATTCATTTAAAAGAAATACAAATATAAACTGGCTTACCGGGTGAAAATATCCGATACTCCTTCACGAAAAACAAGAAAACGACGCCATCTTTGACGTTTTGCTCCCGTAACCTCACTTAAACGCGGTAAGCTCCCGTGTACGCATGCCCCCCATGATAAAGTGGTACAATATAAATGGTCAGCTTGAACCTTCAAAACATACATGCGCTTTAATATTTTATATTCTACACTCCACTGAAAGTACAAACAATAAAGCAAGAGCATTAATTTTATAGAATAACAAAATGCAGCATTTGGTTAGAAATGAAGGATAACGTATATTATTTAATAATAACTACACTGCATTTCAAATATACGTACATGTGGAAGGTTAAAACATCTTTGATAAAATTAGAAAGGCAGCGCCTTTGATATATATTAAGAAAAGTGTTTAAATTCCATTATAGCTTTAAGTAGTGCACGATACTGTACTAAACGAATTAGGAGCACCCTTACTATGAGTTTCAAACCTAGAACATGATACTAATAAAGTGGTACATGTTGTTATTTCTACATCACGTTGCTTGCAAGATAATCAATTATATTCTAGATTTCAGAGTATTTATATTGCCTTTATTTAGTGTTTAAATAATTATGTGTAACACGCAAGTGAATGTAAGATGCGGCGGACAAAACATAAGATAATTATGTCAACAGTTAATATTACTGCTTTGACGTTGAACTTCTCTATCTTGGTAAAATGGTTTTTGCAACATGATCCGTGGAACAATTAATTACACAACTCGCATTTCCCTCTGAATTCCGCTCGTTCTTACGTGTCATATTATGGCAGTTTTGGAAGGATTGTTTAAATAAATAAAATGAATTTCATTTTGTGGGATTGCCCTAAAGCGGAATCGAAAGCTGCTGACTGTCAGAAGTTTCGCGAATGGTGTTCAATTTGATATTGTACACACCACACTTGGGACATTTTTGTCTCGTTACTAACTAATGGTACATACTAAGCTAAAAACAATCTGTAAACACGAATGCATACATATTCTTTTTAATTTGTATATTTAAAATAATGTTTGATACAAACTTTATTTTAATATTGTTATTTTATTAATTGAGACGCGCTCTGTGAAAACACAGAGCTTGATTTCTTCGAAAACATGCTGGTTGGAAACTGCACAATGGAAACGATAAAAATGACAAACTTAAATTTGAATCATCATTTGTTGAATGTATTGGGTTGTACAATAGTGCAATATTTTGTGCGTATTTGTGCGTATTTTTAAACGTACTGTTCAGAAGGATGTTGCCCGAGGAAAACTGTGCCTTCAAGCTCATCTGCTTTTGTTGTATATATAGTCCCAAGCAAAACACAAAAGAGCATTTTATATCTTGTTTAATCCGCATCTAGCGTTGAAATTTTGGCTTTTGCTATAAGAAACACTGATTGTGTATGTGTTGACTTTATTTTACGAAATATTTTACGAAATATATTGAATGATTTTGAGCGTTATATGGGATTTAACGTATCTAGTTCAATACCAACGTCAAAAGTATCAAGTATTTTGTTTACACGTAGAATAGTTATACTTTTTGATTTTTTTTACAACCAATTTAAACGTTACCACGAGTAATGGGTGCCAGGTTCCATCACCACAATTTTGCATTTCTGAGAATGTGAACACGTGTTATGCTTCGTGTTTAAAAGGATTGGCTCAACAACAAACAACGAACAGATTTTAGCGATTATGCGAATGATAATTGCGGATATATTCATTTATCGTGTATTCTCTTTAATAATGCATGAATTTGTTGTATATAATATAATATGCCCAAGGGATTGTTTGGAATTATTTGAAATGAACGTTCTTGCCATTAAAAAGGTAACACTCCACACTTCATTCCTCGCGTTATATTTCCATTATATATTTGTACATTTTTTTACTGTTTATGATTTCTCCGTTCAGTGCTTTGTGCTGCGCCAATACTACAAATATAATTTTGCCTTCTCTTTTCCTTGAATCATGAATATTTTAAGAATCAAAACGCCTTAAAAAATACCATATTGGAATTGCTTCGTGTACAATTATGCATTTAGCTTATCAATAATTGGAATCATACATGGTTTTATGGATATATCTGCCTTCCTTCATTTTATCGCTCTTGTCGCTGCTTCCTTAATTGATACTAGTGCGGCAATAACGAGTTCAACCTATACATGCAGGTCCAACGTTTGCTGAGCTTATGAAGCATAATAACCGCATCATGAGGCATCTCACTTCATGAATATTTGAACCAATTGTAAATGTGTAAGTCTCACAAAAAACAATTATAAAACTATTTTCATCATTTTATTTTAACAGCAATAACTCAAACAGAATTGTGTAAAATGCTCGCATGATTTTTATAATGTGATAAAAATAACGTTTTGTTTTAAATATTTTATTTGGTAAAAAACAAAGATTATTTCATAAATATACAGTATTCGTAAACTTGTGTCTTTTGCCAAGAAATTTAAATAAAACATGACCACATTTAGTTTTCAAACACTTTAAACATATCGCCGTAAAATGGTTACTTCGATAATGTTTTTGTTTATTTGAATGGATCTCGACTTGAGAATTAGACATTTTCCAAGAAGTTAAGTGATTTCTTATCACCAAATAAAACACGAGTGACATCAACATATACGAATGACTTCAAGTTGTAGGAATAACATCACAATATAGGAATAACATCACAATATAGGAATACCATCACAATATAGGAATAACATCACAATATAGGAATAACATCACAATATAGGAATAACATCACAATATAGGAATACCATCACAATATAGGAATAACATCACAATATAGGAATAACATCACAATATAGGAATAACATCACAATATAGGAATACCATCACAATATAGGAATAACATCACAATATAGGAATAACATCACAATATAGGAATCCATCAAATAAAGGAATTTTAAGGGCTTTAATATCACAATATAGGAATAACATCAAAATAGATGAATTTTAAGGGCTTAAATATCACAATATAGGAATAACATCAAAATAAAGGAATGTTAAGGGCTTTAATATAAAACAATATACAAGATAGAAATAACAGCCAAATAAGGTTTATCGTCCTCCTCTCAAATACACCACTGTTTTATTTATCGTATCTAGAAAATAGCAATAAGTAAACATCAGAACATAAAAATCTCTATTGGTGAACCAAATCGCTGAATTATAACACTAGATGTGCCACAGAGACTGCCGCACCTATAACATATGTTTGGACACAGGCAAATTAACCATTTAGGTAAAAAAAGGAGTTGCTTTTCAAAACAATCATCTTAATTAATTCTTATTCCAAAAGACCATATGGTTATACAACTTGTAGCAGCTTTTTAATACAATTCCTTTCTTTCATTACAATCACATACAGATTAAGGATATTTAGCTGTGAAATCTGTCAAGCAGTTAACCAGCAGAATTGAGTTCACATATTGTGACAGCTTTTATATTCCAAATTAGAAAAACAGACAATGTGCCATAACTGGTAGCTGCGAACATATTTTCTTAAGAATTAAGTGCACATCATTTTAGAGACTATATATTATATTTAAAAAAAAAACTACAGACAACGGTAGTACTTGGTAATCTTCTGATAAATATTGAAACAAAATGTCAGACAGTCTCCATTTGCATATGACCAATGCCAATTATTATTCTGCACGTTATTAATAATACAGGCGGTTATAATAACACCGGTCCCCCTTGATATTTATGGTGTCCTATCAACTAATGGGTTTGCGAAGAGAACGCCCTTCTTTAGAGAAAGCACCGAAATTTGCTTATCTCCGGATTGTACTCGAACGTGTTGTCTCCATGTTTATTGTTCCTCGTGCAAACGTGCGCGATAAAGCTCTTGCAGTCACGTTAAAACAGTCGCGTGGGCACGAAGAGGTCATACAAACATTCGCCTTCAGGACATTTATACCATCTCTGGAATTTTGGATAGCAGATTATTTTTTCGGGACAGCGCCCGTCTGAACAGCACGTGTAATAAATCATGGGGTACCGATATTGCATGTTTTCTTGTTGTTTTTTTGTGTGTGTTTTGATCGGTTTGCTGTTTTCAAAAGCATTTCATTCAAATCATTGCGGTAAATTTACAAACCCTCACTTCCTGGGGTACTGGTTTACCAGTACTATACTTCGTGCATACACTTCTGCCAGTGCATGACAACTACACTAATTGACTCAGATGTAGGGTGAGAATGGCCGTAGAAAGAATTTCATGATCAATCTCCACAAGTTTTGTGGTCCGGGATGGGATCGAAAACGCGATCATCGGATTTGTAGTCTAGTACACAACCAACTCAGCTAATCGGTCTGCATAATGTATACACATTAAAAGGTTTTCAATAATCACAAACTAAAACTCACCTTGTAACTGCTGAATCTTTTGGCTGGTTAATCAGAACTATTAAACGAATAGTACACGGCTAACGTTTTGTAATCATATTTACATCAGAGATGATAACCATTATTTATAACCAGATAAATCAGGATCATATTGAACTTAATACCTTTTTCCATGTAGGGACACCGCGTTTTTCGATGACTAAAGGCTTTGAGGCGTTCTGTAATAGAAAGCAGCTTTTAACTGTAATACCAAAGAGTAGAAACAATGTTGTTAAGAATAACAGCATCACAATTTGTGTGAAAGGAACTCGGGTCATTTGTTGAGACTGATTAGCAGACATAGGACTTGCGTGATACAACTTGCTCACAAGTTGTTTATGATATACCTACTATATTCCATTGTCAAACAACATACTGTGAGATACAAAAATAATATCAAGCCAAGTTTACTTTCTTGTTCTTTCCTAGCACGGTTTCATTATTTTCCGAGCCATTTATATTCCCATAATGTTCAATGTTGAGCAAATCTCAACCATTCGCAAAACCATTCGCAGTGAACAGCTTTCAATTTCCCTTCAGGCAAATGCCAAGAAATGGAATACATTTTCCCTGGCGAATGAACTATTCCATAATTTGTCATCACGTGACATGTTAAAAGCAAACAGACAGACAGACATACAGACAGACAGTTTATTCAGACTTATACAAAGTACATCGTTGTCATACTAACATATACACATTTATTTCTGTCACGTGAATAGGTATAACAACAAAATATTACATAACATAGAAATAGTCATGTGAGAGTACAAATACAAATAAACACAATAAATTGCAAGAACACCTAGGTTCTGACAAAGCGGTACTGAAATTTATTAAACAGTATTATTAAGAATCGTATTTCTTATAACAAAAGCTTCTTTGATATATTTACATAAGTTAGAAATTACTGTTTTGTTACGTGAAACTAACAAATTGTGGAATTTATACACAGATGGGTTGATATAAAATATACGGCTAATATATCTTTTTCTTAAATCAGTGAAACAGCGGCATATACATATAAAAGGATATTCATCTTCTAAATCAAGATCATTACAACATAAACAATAACTTTAATTCCGTGGAATGTTATTCTGAGCGTATCTGCCAGTTTGGATCCTCAACGGGTGTGCAGACACTCTTAATCTTACAAAAAAAAGCGCAGACGTCTAGGAAGTAAGTCTAAATATTCTTCATATACCAAAGATGTTTTAAAAACTTTATACATATCTAATACAGAACTGTTATTCATTTTACCATACCACTCCTGTTTAAAAGTATCTACAAGTCTACATTTGAACTCGCTAATAAAGCTATTAACGTGTACAACGTTTGGATTTTCAAAAACATAACCAAATCCAAAATTATTTAGCATATTCTTGACATTTGAGACCCAATTAGTATAACCTCTATTACAATCATTTAAAGCTTGTTTGTAAACAATTTGCATTATGATATTTTCATTGTTAATAATTTTAACCAGTATTTTATAATTTTTACGTACCTGTTTACATATAATGGATATCTGCCTAATTCTCCATAAACAGCTACATTACATGTATTTATTTTAACCTGTAACAATCGTACCTGTACAACCACTTGCGCAATTAATATATGGCATAGCTTGTGAATTCTTTATGCGATTGATATATTTCATTATTGCCTTCCAATACAATTATTCTGTTTTAAAATAACAACTTAATTTATTCCGTATTGGTCCGCTTAATTTCAATACAAACCATTATAAAAAGGAGTCAAAAATTCAAAATGCAAAGTTCTCCTGTAACTTAAGCAAGGATACTCGCAAGTATTTCATTTTTCAATGCATCATTTAAAGGCGTAAACAGTCAATGGAATAAAGAATACACTTCTTGTGATAATGTAAAATCCGTAGAGTTGAATAATTTGTCTTTTTGTTGATAGTTTACATTTTAAACATTTGAACGCAACTGTTCATGTAGACTGCAGTCTGATGTCTGCGTGAGTAAATACATAACATGCCTGATTATCCCAACACTTTTTGAAAAAAGGTGGGGATATTGTGGTTATCTCCGCCGTCCGTCCGTCCGTCCGTCCGTCTGNAAAATAACCGTTCACCTGACGCCCCTGCATACATTTTCAAAACAATTAAGGCGAGTCCCCATTCTATAGGTTTACTGTGTTGCAATTCAACGTTACACACGTTTTGAAATCAAAACGCTGATAGCATACAGAGGTTGTTTGCGAGACATTTAAGTAAAGAAATGCAATACTGTAAATATTTAAATACCCACGATGCATTTGAATGTACCCTTTTTGTCTTATAAGATAAATCTCGTTATTGCTTTATGTAAGCCTTGGCCCATAGGAAAATTTTGCAAAAAATTGCATGTGAATAAAAATGTCACAGACTGATGAAGACGTTCTTACGCATGCATGCACGCACAATCATCACCAATGTATGGGGCTTTCCTTGGCGTACTCGTTCCACTTACTTATGCTTTTTTTTTACACAACAAAAACGTATTGCAGACTTATTGTATTTGATAATTTACCAGGTTCGCTACTTGATATGGACGGTCCAGGCAGCGTGTTTTACATGATACGCGCGTGGGAGAAGTCCAGGCTGTTGAAGGAGTCTGGAAGGACTCACCGGAAAGACCGACCTAATCCTCATCAGCGAAACAAGCCATCGGAACACGTTCATGTGGTTCGTGTCCCTCAGTCGCTCATAATGGCGGCCCAGAATTTCGGTTCCGAGGTCACACAGGCGACATATCCGGACTTTGCCCAAATATCGAATGGAAACAAAATGGCGGAAAATATCCAGCAGTTACGCGGAAGTGAAATAGACACTGTTGCAAGTTCAAACATTCCTGATAATTCTGGAACAAACGTTTCCTCCTATGATACTGGAGTAAGCCATAGTCCCGACGACAAAAAAATGCAGACATTTGAAGTTGTGGAAACGGCGAATAGTGTTCGTTCTTCCATTTCAAGGTCGTTCAGACGTATTCAAAGTGCCGATAAATATAAAACCAGACATTTAAATGATATTGAACACACAGGCGCTTCCAGTGTTACAAACGAGAAGGAGAATAGATCTTTGCCGAATTCTCCAAGATTAAATCTGGACAGAATAACGACTGAATCAATGTATCCAAAACTTGGAGAATAAAGTGGCCGAGTGGTTACGGAAGGATAATCCACGCGCATGCGCAAATGTAGCAAAATTGAGACGTCTTCAAGTAAAGGTTAGTCTTACTCAATACCTAAATAAACCACGAGCCTGTTGTATATTTTAATAGATAAATATGGAAAAAAAATCCAGATATCAATAATACGTAAATTCCGCACTCTGTCTTATTTCCATTTCAGGAATTAGAACCCCCTCCGAAACCAGGCAACAAAATTGTTATACGTAGATGTTTACGTGGCAGCCGTAGTGATTCGTCTTCTGCAGCCGGAAGCGGAAAATCCGAAATGTCGCAAAGTGTAAAATTTTCCCAAAAGATAAATAACTCCCAAAAAGTGAGCAGAAGCAATTTCCTAGATTTAACCAGGGAAGATCATTCTTTGGATAGATACAGGATACTTTTAGCGAAATGATATTTTTTACTGGAACAAAACAAAACTCTTAGGACTAGAAGAAAAAGACATTTGTTTCGTGTAACTTTACCGACCTCAACATTCTCGACCATAGAATATTGGTTTTAGTTGTCTACTTTAACGACGGTTCATTTTTTGATGTAGTTGTTTTCTTTTTGGTTTTCTGAATCACTTACTTCAATAACCTCGCATACTCACTGTTGAAGATTTGTATTATTATCATTTTCAAATTTAAAGTTGAAACCTTCATGTAAAGATTTACTTCTTCAAAACCAAAGAGTATCGACGAAATCATGCGTCTGAACCCTATTAGCATGTGTTCATGCCATCTGGAACACAACGAATTCATTCGACTCTAGTGTATACAATAATAAAGTTATATAAGTAAAATGTCATAATCCAGATTGTGAATAGTATATAATAAAGTAAAAACACGTGTCTGGGATTTTAAATATATATTGATATAGCCAACGCGTATCTCATAGCTCATCAGGGCATAATGCAATATATTACAACGTCAAAATGTCATGGAAATAACGTCATATCATTTATGACGGCATAACGTCAATAAATATCAAATGAAATTTAATTGGGGTTTAATTACATGTATAAAATGTTTTTCTTTTGCTAACCTAGCAGAAATATTGTTCGAAAATAGCTTATAAAATGGAAATATTGTAAATTTTGGTTCATAATGTGAACATTCATCTAAATGTTTACTTAAAGGCATTTGTCTTGTTGATGGGTCTCGCATTTGTTGGTCATGGACAGATCGCCTATTTCTAAGTTTATCGCCAGTTTGGCCTATAAAATATTTTTTGCATCAATTGCATACTTATACATAAATCACATTTTGTATATCACATGACATATTAGTTTTTATTTTGAACATTTTGCCATTAAAATCAAAATAATTCCCTTCAATAATATAACCACAAAGGGCGCATCTAGGGTCATTACATTTGGACACTCTTGGTTCTTGAGATAAAAAGTAAGATTTGGTTAACAGACGTTTCAAACTAGGTGGCTGTCGCTTACATTTTATTATCTTCTGATCTGAAATTATTTTATTCATAACCGGGTCCGTTTTAAAATGTCAATATTGTTTTTTAATACGCCAAATAGTTCTTTATTTGTTGGATTTTGTGTTAAAATAAATGGAATTATATTACTCTTGGCTTTTTGTGTTGATTTTGAAAGTAATTCATGTTTAGAGATTGAAAGTGATTATTTAATACCTGTATTTATAATAGATTATGGATATTTTCTATGTGTAAGGGAATGCTTAAGTTCATTTAAACGTTTAAGTTTCAGTGTATCATTCGAAACTATGGTACAAATCCGTTTCGCTAAAGTGAAAGGACTATTTATCTTTGTGTGTTTATTATGACACGAGGTAAAATTAAGATATTGTTTAGAATCAGTTTCTTTGAAATATATATCAGTATTTATTTCAGTATTGTTTTTTATAATCAATATATCAAGAAATGGTAGCACAAGTGTGCTTGTTTGCATTGTAAACTTGATATCCGAATGTAAGTTGTTTAGAATAGTATAAAAGCTCATGGGGAATTTTATCCAGAAAATAAAGCAATCGTCTAGAAATCTTTTCCAACATGTTTTACTAAAAGAAAGAAATTCATCATTATAAATTGATCCAATTTGTGCATATAGTTTTTGTTCTTAAAATCCCATTACCAATGTAGCATATGTTGTCGCGAATTTAGTACCCATTGCAGTTCCTTTAGATTGGTTGTAGTAATTGTCATCAAAATTGATGTAATTATTTTCAAGTATTATTTTTATGCTTTCTTTTATAAACCGTTGTGAAAACCTTTCATTAACCGAATTGGTATATTTTTAAAGCCAATAATCAATAGCTTCTAAACCAATAGTATGCGGTATATAAGAATATAAATTAATTACATCAAATGATACTAATGTTCTTGACTCTGGAACTTGTGAAAGTATATGTTTTAGGAAATCTATGTTATTTGTTATATTGCTATTGACATTATTTACAAACGTTTTTAACAAGTCACCAATAAAGAACTTTAACGACTTGTTTCACAGTTAGTTCCAGCGACTATTGGGCGAAAGATTAAATCGTCTGGATCCATTAACTCGATATATTCTGAATTACTATTTTTAATTGCATCCTGAATGATTTTACTTTTATGAATTTTTGGAAGACCATAAAATAGACTTGTTTTCCATTCAAATTTTTATAAGAAATAATTTTCCTGTTTAGTTAGTTTATTATTTTCCTTTAGTAAGTTGCGTATTTTTGAAAGTGTTATTTGACTACCATTATCAGGGATTTGTTTATAATATTCAACCGCATTTAACATCGCTAATAATTTTCTTTTATAAAAGTCTGTATTCATTATTACAATTCCGCCACCCTTATCTGCTTCCTTAATAGTTATGGATTTGTCTTCTGCTAATAAATCTATAGCTTNTCCCAGACACGTGTTTTTACTTTTATTATATATATATAATTTGAAAACTCCTTTTATCGCAATTTCTGTTAGGTATTATTTACATGGACAATTAGCGATCTCTTTCTTTTTTTCAAACCAATTAGCGGATAAGACTAATCAGTTCGATATAGTCCAACACGGTGCTGATGGGCTTTATCAATCGCATCCTTTCAAAGATTTGTTTCGCAGAAAGTCAAATCATGTCGAAATGTCTTTATTTGCAAAATAAATAAATGTTAGCCTTAAATCGGGTGCCGTTTGTCCGGGTTTACAATTTAATCGGTGCCGATTGTCCTGTTATTCTGTGTACCCAGGTTATCTTAGCCTAGGGCAATATATCCCATTTATTCTGTGTACCCAGGTAATCCTAGCCAAGGGCAAGACGGATAGGGAGAAACAGAAGCGTAAACTGGACGTGGCGGCATCAGAGGAAACGGAGGCACAGCCAGAACAGAAACCGCGCAAAAAAAACACTAGCTGGTGATGAACTGGCATCGGAGGAAAAGTATATTATTAAATAGAAAATAATATTATTTATAAATATAAAATAAGAGTGGAATATAAAAGTATTATTATTTGGTATAATAGTTTGCATTGACAAAGCAAGTACTTTGGACTTGTTGGCAGATTAAGTCAATCTTTACTGTCGTAATTTGTTTTGCAAAACAGCAAAGTGACTTCAAGGTCGAAAAATTCAAATTCACAGTTAAGTCACGTTCAAATATGTTCTCTAACTTATATTGTAGTTCAACTATCTCGACCGACTGTTTTGAATAGTCTTAAATGTGTTTAAGCAAGTAAGGTGAACTGGCGCGCATTGATACAGAACATTGTACACATTCTAAGATGTTATGACTATATGTTAGCAAGGCCTTTCAACATCTTTAATTGAATTATATTTGCATTTTTAAGTAAATGTTACTTTTTGTAAAAGGAAGTTTGACAGAAAGGAATAATTAACAGCATATTTTTTAACAATATAAGCCCATGTTCTATGCTATGCCGTTTGAGAGTTAAACTGTATTTGTCCTTGCAGTTTTATCGTAAAATGCATAGGGTATGCCAATGCAAGGTGGCAAGCTGGAGCAGACTGTTAACGAATAAAGATTTTCATTTTACAAATTGAACATTGCAAAGGTGATGCAATTTGTAAAACTTAACATGGTCAGAATCAAGACCATGCATCTGGCGATGATTATACGAGTGTCGTTCATCATGATATTCGGGGATACATGCGGATTGCAAACTAAAACACACATTTATCATTCCAGTCGTCTAAGACAAAGTACAATTTTCGGGATCGGATTTATGCACATGGCAATACAATAATTCCATCTATTATTGGTTTCCATAGTTTATATTCTAGGTTCATATCATATATGCAAATCTAATCTACTGTGCGTGATAATAAAACATAGGAAGAGGACCATCTGTACTGCATCTATATTATTATCGTTTTTAAGTTTAACTTTTCGGAATGGAATATGAAGATATCCCTTATGATGTACTGTCATGTTGGATGCGCATGCGTACATGAAACTAACTTCACATAATAGTGGCTAGCTTTAGAAACTAAGTGCTTCAACTTATTATTTAGTAATATTATGGTTTTGATAAATGTGAAAAGATGACTTTCGTTGTTTCCGCCGTAAATTTTTGTTTTTTAATGTTAATTATTTGACTAAATATATTTTTTTGGTTCAATATAGAGTTTATTTTCATAAGATGTGTCTTCCAACGATGTGTCTGGTCATAATCGATATATTTTAGATATTTATTCTGTTAGATATGATCATTTCCTAAATCAAGCAAGAGAACTATCTTTCATCATAGTTGTTCATGTTACATGAGGCAAAAATGTTACGTATAAGAAGCGATTATGAAGTTTATGATTGTCTAACAGCGAGAAGAGATATGGATTGCATAAAACGGCATATGTGTTTTTACTTTTTGGCTATGACACGAGTTTAACGGTGGCCCAACACTGCTCTCCTGAATACGCATTTGTAGAAAACAAATTTGCTAAGTATGGTCAATTCACGAGACGTGTATTAAGTAAACTAACGTACATAATTGAAAAAAGAGTCAAAGCTAAGTCTGTGTGAACATGACTTAATATGTAAGGTGTATCACCAATGATTTAGTTAAAGCCACACAACTTATTTGGCATAGTAAATTTAAGTTTAAATAAGAAACATATTTTATCTATGACAATTAGAATATATCTGGTGGTTACAAGGTAGAAACCGTCTTTTTTTTGCGCTTTAAAACTTAAAAGTGATCGCGTTTGTCGAAATTGACGTTTACGTATAGAAATTCCTACTTTCGGTTTTAAAAGCGGTACCGTTTGAAAAATAATAAACTACTTTCTAACTAGGCTAAAGATTTAATTTTATTTATGTCAATTAGAATATATCTGGTGGTTACAAGGTAGAAATCCGTCTTTTTTGCACTTTAAAACTTAAAAATAATCGCGTTTGTCGAAATGGACGTATACGTATAGAAATCCTACTTTCGGTTTTAACAGCGGTACCGTTTGAAAAAATAATAAATTACTTGCTTACTAGGCTATAGATTTAATGACAATTTTGCACACTTTCAAATTGCATCTATATGTATTGATTAACATGTATTTCATTTCAAGGTCAGATGCTTTAACACAACAATTGTCGCATTAATTAGTATAATGCTTGGACACTAAAAGTAAACAAGCATGCAATCAAAAGATCAAATAGGAACTACATGTATCGTAAACGTTCTTATAAATATGTTGTTTCTATACGCCACGCACATGTTAATACAAAATGTATGATACAAAAAGCGATAAGAACATCCACTATTATTGATCCACTGTTTGTACATATACATATATTAACATGATAGATCTTCTTCCAATGACTTCACGTTTTCGAAACAAATAATTATGAAAGAAATCAGCTCACATATAAAATCACTCAATATCGTTTTAAACCGCAAATAACTGCGTGAGCATGATATAATTCATTTAAATGCGTCACTATCTTGATAAGCATGTGTGTTAACACTGAATAACAGTTGTTCACTATAACCCCCGAAATAACTTTCCTTTTTATCATAGTAAGTATTCATATATCGATTTAGGCATATATAAATTGTCGACGAATAGACATTTAGGAAATGGATTGCAGTTGTACTGCTGGTGTCCCTTAAATTAGAAAACTCTACTTCGCGTTTTATGGATATCAACATTAGATATGAAACACGCGATAGTGTTGTCAATGTATAGAGAAACGTACCATTTTAACCATACAACGACGATGTAACGATGCGACAATTCAAATAACACATTATTGATGTGCTCATTTCATAGACACGCCAAACCATCGACACTAATCATCCCATATTGCTTCCATATGAAATCTCTAATATGAAGATTTGGAGAGTAAACAAGTCAAAATGCCGCATTGTCGCATCTTCGCGGTAAAGTAAAGGGCAAAATTAAACTGGTGTAACAAACTTCAATGGTATGATACTCCACATACTTAAAATACTCGTAAAGCTTCTGGGACATTACTTTTTCAACAAGCTAGAACGACATTTTTTTTTTATTTACCTCAACGGGTAAGGTCACATTAACAGGTCCAAGTGCAAAGTTAGCTATAACTTTGTCATTTAACATTCAATTTAAAACATAGCAGACCACAAATGACAAGATGCTGTTTGCGTATTAAGCCCATCTCCTCAAATGTCAAGATTACACATAGAAATAAATAATCAAATTCAGATTTAAAACTGCATCCTCGGTATGTTCAGCGTGAAATTTTGAAATAACTCAAATATCCACTTTTCTTGAAACGCGTCTCCAAAATCCAAAGGCATATTTCATGTAAAAGTTCATGTTTGAGCATAATACATCTTGTCCAGAAATTAACTTCATCATTCACCATGCAGTTTAAATCAACTTGAATTGTATGTTTACCATGTGGACACAAAGTGACGTATGTAAAACCAGTGCACCTTGCTTCAATTTTGAGGTCACACTTCGAGGTCAGATCTCCTACTTGAGAATAAAAAAGCTTGCACTTATTGTAACTTTACCATTCATGATGAAATTTAAAAATATGACTACAACTGTGTATCATGTAAAGACGGCCTTTCGCACACAGTGCCTGTGCCTCTAATTCAAAAATCAATGTCACACTTAGAGTGCAAAGATAAAATGGTACGATGCAGCTTGTAAAAAAAGAATTCTTGACAATTGGCTCTTCAAGTTGCCGGTAAGCATAATACTTAGTTTAGATTTAAATTGGAAGTCAAAGTGATTGTATGCACAGTTTGCTAATTTCAACAAATCGATGTGCCTTTATTCAAATATGGTGTGGGCGGACACAAGCTCACTTGCGATTTTACTAATCCGGAAATGCCGTTTATAGTTATACTTGTTTATATCTTTAGTGTTCGTTTTGCGTTGCGGTCTATAACAATTATGGAAGCAGTATCAGTGGAAGTATCGCTAAAAAGATAAGTTTACAAACGCATGGACGTACGGACCCATTACGCACAAAACACAAGGCGGACGAATATCCATAGTATAAGCTCGATATCATTCGGGTTTTATAGCTTTATAAGAACTGTATACGCTTTAGTAACCTATACTTATAATATTTATAAGGGATGGGAATGAATACTGGAAATGATATTCGAATATTCGTTGGTCATTATTCGAATATATTCGAATATTTGATTTTAAACCTTTTATTAAAATGTCCGAACTTAGGACCGTCCGGAGCAAATTACTATTCCTGAATACCACAAATGCCACTATACATCGTATCTTATGTGCAGCTTTGAAAAACAGGATAGAGTTATTTGTTTTTAAAGATTATTGATTATTATGCTCTTTTTAAAAATAAATACTGTTTAGTTACATAAGATGTAAGATATTTCAGGAAAACACATTACCGTTATTCTAATTTATTTCAATACTTATAATTGATTTGGATTACTTTCCATCGATAATATTTATGCTTTTGGTTTCTCTATTTTTATATGGAATTAAGAACCATTTAAGAACAATTTAATTGGTTTATAGTTGAGAAACTAAATTCTGATTAGATAATAATTGCTTTGATATATGGATAACGGAATTAAAACATACATGCCAGATCTCGACGGGACAGTCCCGCGATTTGGGTGATTGTTCCGGCGTCCCGATATAAGACAATTTGTCCAAATATTCGTTAAAACGTTCTATAAGTTCACAATAAAATTCGCTACTCAAGCTCTGTCTGGCTTAAAGTTACCATCGATAATCCCTTTTTTGCCCCCTATTGACAACCCACTTCTACTTCTCAAGTGCAACATTGCCGGTATGTAAGGAGTAGACAGCTCTGTTAGACTGCATTTATGATTTAAGGTGAACCAATCGCGAGAAAAAAATCAGCATTTGCAAAGCTTAAACAATGTTCTGTTTTCTTTACTCTTCAATACATGTAAGGTACAGTAAGATACGTGAACAAAACAATAAGTAGACTAATCAAATATGTAAGAATTAAGTAAAATTAAGCTTAATTGAAACATAAATTTAGTGATGGTACGCATATTTGCTCGGTAACTTGAAACGAATTAGTTATCATTTTAAGTCCCCAATATGCAATGCTTAATTGCATGAACAATCAATACATATTAGCTATTGAAATACAAACTTCAGTTAATATGATACTCAATGCAAGTGCTTTCGTCCCAAAGACTTATTTTATGTGTATTTTACTCATTTCATCTTTCAAATATTGCAAAACGCAGTCTTGCAAAACGCACACTTTTATTGCTTCAAACTTCATACAGCCGGGATTCGATCATAAATTTCGTGAAATTATATACAAAAGCATGAACTGTAATTACCCGGGAATCGATAATAAATCTTGTGAGAACATAATTTCGTTCGTTTCGTTTCGTTTTATCGCTTCGTTGCATCCTACTTCGGCCCATGTGAATTACCATGTCGCTTATATAGACTACCGGTAACCACAATAATAATATCATCACGATCAATTATTGAGTTTTGCGTTTTAATGCGTAAACATCATAAGAAGACAGATCCGTTGAAAGCCCCAAAACGCTCAAAATCAACGAATATTTCGTTAATTATTTCGTCAAATGAAGATTACCCATACAAAATTAGTGTTCCGTATATAATAGCAATAATTTCAACGCTAGATGTGGTCTGGTAAAAATATATCTTGTTAAATCGATGTTACCACACCACATCTAGCGTTCACATTTTGGCTTTTGCTTTAAGGAACACTGATTTTGTATGGGTTAACTTTATTTTACGAAATATGTTACGAAACATTCGTTGATTTTGAGTCTTAATGGGGCTTTTAATAATGTCTTGTACCAAGTTTCTGACTACAACGAGAATGATGTCCATTACTTATTAGGTAACGAGTGGACGCTTTTTTTTTTTTGTGAGTTTATGAAGATTTTCTTTCATTAAGTTCTTAAAAACGTCCACCTCTCGGTCACTAAAGATTACGCCCGTTTATCGCTTATTTCTTTTGTGACAGAGTCAGAGGCCATATTGGAAAATGTTCGTCTGACAATTTGCGCGAAAACTACGTCATTTTCAGGGTTGCATTGTTGGTAATTTTACTGTGATAAGTTAACAAATTTCAATGGTTAGGTTACAACGAAGTAACCATCGTTTATACAAATACAATTATATTGCGGTAACATAACCATGTAAATAACTGCGGTTTTCAAGTTACTACAGTTAATATTAACCACTGTTTATACAATTGACCGCTAAGATTAAAAAACCTGTCAAAATACTGATTTTTAAATGGCTGTCAATATACGTAAATATTTTACATAAATTAACTTCATTTTCGACAGATTTTCAGAAAATAGTATGTAGATATTGCATAACTATGAATTGATAGCAAATTGACGACTGGTCCCTCTCCTTATACCCCCCGTTTGCCAAGTATCATCTCGTTCATTGATGGAAGCTGTTATCAAAGCAATGACTTGTAATGGAAACCAAAGCTGCGACTTTGTACAAGTCTTTGGATAAAAATAGAATACTCGAATATGAAATTTGGATTCGAATATTCGAATATATATACTGTATGCTTAATTTGTCCACTTGGGCTTTTGGCCTTCTATATGTTTTATTTAATAAACATATATATTAGGAAAGGGACCTTATATCCGAATATGCGAATATTCGAAAATCGGCCGAATATTCGAATCCAAATTTTATATTCGAATATTCTATTTTTATCAAAAGATACTTCCAAAAAAGTTATAAGTACTTGTACAAAGTCGCAGTTTTGGTTTCCATTATAATTCATTGCTTTGATTATGCATTGTGTTACCCTTTGCAATAAATAACATTCGTTTCAATATCATACGATTCTTGGATCATGTACGATAAAAATGTGGCAGAAATGAATGCTTTTTCTTAAAAAATACATTTTATTCCTTTATACACATATGATATACATACACTGAAAATGAAACATATGATGTGCAAAATAATTACCATTATTATATATATATAAAGCTTTAACCATATGCGATTATATGTGGAGAATGTTAAAATTACAATCTGATTATTATATGAAGATATACGTGTATTATCTTTTTACAATGCTCACAACAATCAACCTACTTTACACATAGATTACAAGTAATTTCCACTAAATTTTAATGGAGCTTTCGCATGTATTTGTGTCAATACTTGCACAATTAGTTATTTTTAAGACACGAAATAAACTGTGGATGTTGTACATCTCCATCTTGGCCAAGTGTTAAATAGACAACATAATTTATTATATGTAGATAAACTCAAATATAAATATTTATCTTTTTACAATTTTCACATTAATTGACCTACTTCACACATTTATTACAAATTATTTCCTCTACAACACGATGCAACTATTGCAAAGTCATGTATTTAGGCCAATCCTTGAACATTTAGCTATTTTCAAGACACGGAGTAAACTCAGGTGGATGCTGCACATCTCCGTCTTTGCCATTGTACACTTGAGGCAGGTCGAATACTTCGGTAGTATCGAAGAAGTTAAAGGGCTTCAGAACAAACCCGCTCTCGACTACATCCGTCATGGGCATGTCCTCCGAGGCTGGAATATGTACGAAGCCAAATGTAACCCAGGTAACAAGGTCCTCATTCACGATGTCTTCTCCGTTCAACAATTTACTGAAGTCCCCTTTCACGTTGCCCAACCGAAAGCCGTCAAATATTGAGTTCAAAAATCGTTCCGATTCCTTACGTTTCGTAACAGCGCAGTTATATTTGGAGAACGAAATGGCGTTCATAGCTGGATGCGCGTCGACCATCGTTTGTATGGCAGTTGCCATCGGGGCAATCGCATAGCCACGTTTTGCACCCCATTTGTTTCTATGATTTTCATTGACAACAGTCCAGTATTTCTGCTCCGCCGGGTTCACTCTAAATCCGGACTCGGTTTGAACAGTTTCATACTCTAAATATCGCGTATGGTTGTAGCGAAAATACTTGGGTTTTGTCGTAATGGAAGGCTTCATCTTTCTGAAAGCATCAACCACTTCCCCAGATTTAAAGTGGATTACCTCAAAACTGTTATTGGTGTCTATAACGTCTAGGTCAACTTTGAAGCCGAACAAATGATCATGAATAAGTCCATGCGAAATATCTCCAACCCGGAAACCAAAAGGATCCCGTGCATCCGGGCTATCGTCAGTGTTAAGGTTTCCGTGGTTCGGATTATCCGCGTCCC
>VMBQ01004672.1:50703-62983 GCA_007657795.1 Dreissena rostriformis
AAAATAACCGTATATGTTTGTGTGCTTTTGGTGCAAAGAGAACAACCCAGCTCGAGTACCTTGAGAACGGAAGTGCGTGTGTTGAGCTTCACCTCAATGCGCCTGCGCATGACGTCGATGGTTCTCTGATGCTTCTTGACGAAGAGACGCTCGTAGTGCTTCATCTCGAGCACGAGGACCTCGGTGCGCTCCGTGCAGACGGCTGACGTCATGTACGTCTCCATGTTCATAAGAACCTCTATCTCGCCTGTGAGTAATATGCAATCTTCGTTATTCGGATTAACGTTGTTTTTGCTCGCTAATGTCCATAACAAACACATACAAATAACAAATTTGCAATGCATGATGAAGTTCCAATAAACTAACGTGGCCTCAAGAACTAGTATATGTAATAACTAAAGTGACCTTAAATATTGCACAGGCTAATCTTGGACGACAATTAACACACTTCAAGCACATGCATAAACCTCCCGCGATTGTACTGACGAAAGCGACTGACCTAGCGACTCGTTCTTTCCGAGGTAGCACATTTTCAGAGTTTTTACGGGAGAATCCTTCTTTCTGATCGGCGGCGGGATGTTCTCCACTTCCGGTTGTTGACGCCGTTGCCGGTTCTCCTTAATCAGTCTATAACATGGAAAGGATCAGGATTGAGCGTGAAACTATTATATTTTCCTAGCAGTGAAATATCAGACACAATAGTTTCCCGCTCAAGGGATATGCAATTGAGAACCAAATAAGACAAGACATTGGTCTACATGTAAATTAGCTATGGTAACCAATTTGCTTCAGTATAAGAGTCACGTGTAAACACACGCAAAAACACCACGCATGTGTCGTAAACTTGAAGTAATGTAATTAAATAGAAAAGTAATTTACCAAGTTGATGATAAATAATGTGATGTATGTATAAGAATAAGTATACTTTATGTAATCATTCGATATGATGTGCCAGGCCATACTATAGAATATTAAGAAATAATATAAAATAACTAAGGTCATTAATGTCATACAGAACATATATATCCACGTTTAGTTTTGCTTTCAGACGCGGATTCCATAACAACTGTTTGTTATTGCACTTGTTATTTTTAATTCCTATCGATTGACCTAAAAGAATGACATTTGCAAACCAAGATGTCTACAACGTACCATCACTTAGCTTCAAGATCTAGACTACACCAATGAAATCAAGCTTTTTAACTCATATGTCAAAACCANCTTGAAACAAGAAGGTTGTTATTGAGATGCGCGTAACACAACATGTCATGTTTTATAATTATTATTACAAACGTTGTAAACATTATCAGAACAGAATATGAATTGTTCTTTTAATATTATCGGGAATTTAATAAAGGCAAAGTGCATTTAAAATGACTGATTCATCCAAATCTGTCATTGCCATTGGCACTTTGTTTCCACGATGTATTAAATACTATATGGAAATACCCAGTATATATGTGTACATTTAATTGATAAAGTAACAATGAAATGCTCGAATGTATTAATGTTTGTATGATCTGTATATGCAAGGAGTCCACAGGTTTACACGCGTTTGTTATGCAGTTGAAAAAACCTTGGACAAAACACTTAATACCGAATGAGATAGCATGAAAACATACTTATAGCGTAAAGACGCATTATTTCGTTTATATGTTTGGAGGTTTATAAAACATAAAGGTTTAAACTTCGAATGTGAAAATGATTATAATAACATTCCTCGACAGTTATTATGCGTGTTTATTGAAGCAAGTCACCTAGTTAACCAAACAGAAAAACAACATCAAATAATTAACAGTCGTAAAAGTAGACTAATAAATACAATGTTCTAGGGTCGAAAATGTTGAAGTAAAGTAACACGAAACAAATATGTATTTCTTCTATTCCTAAGTGTGTTTTTTTTGTTCCTTGCAAAAATATCATTTCGCTAAAAGTATCCTGTATCTATCCAAAGTATGATCCTCTCTGGTTTAATCTAAAAAATACTTCTGCTCCCTTTCTGTGAGTTATTTGTCTTTTTGGTTAATTTGACACTTTACGCCATTTCGGACTTTCCGCTTCCGGTTGCAGCTGACGAATCACTACGGCTGCCACGTAAACGTCTACGTATAACAAGTTTGTTGCCTGGTTTCGGAGGGGGTTAAAATTCCTGAAACTGTAATAGGGTGGATTGTATTTGTTTTAGTTTTCTTGATACACTCTTCATATTGTTCCGTGATAACATACATATATTTTTTATTTCC
Organism: Dreissena rostriformis; assembly: GCA_007657795.1. NCBI lineage: Eukaryota > Metazoa > Mollusca > Bivalvia > Myida > Dreissenidae > Dreissena > Dreissena rostriformis. The sequence continues at coordinate 52,947 of VMBQ01004672.1, forward strand.
TGTTACAAATAATATGGTATGAATTTTGAAAGCACAAATGCACTTCAGGTATTTATATACATGTAGTGCTTTCACTCGTTTCCCCCACTTTCAAAGAAGGACATGTAGATTTGACATATCTTTCTCATTTGTCCATCCGTAATAAAATGTGTCCGTAAAACTGCTAGAAATTCAAAGAGTTTCGCAATAGATTTAAAGAGTTTATTCTTTGTGAGAATGTGAATGTGGGCGTGGGCTACTGGATTTGTGATTCGACTATTGTGGATTTGTGATTCGGCTATTGTGTACACAGATGGAACAGCCTCGAGTAATTATTGAAATATTGAGTAAGACTTACCTCAACTTGAAGACGTCTCAATTTTGCTACATTTGCGCATGCGCGTGAATTATCCTTCCTTAACCACTCGGCCACTTCATTCTCCAAGTTTTGGAGTCTTGTTTCAGTCGAGCGTCTCTCAAAAGGAGAATTCGGCAAAGATCTATTCTCTTTGTCGTTTTTAATGCTGGAAGCGACTGTATGTTCAATATCATTTAAATGCCTGTTTTTGTCTTTGTCCGCACTTTTATTACGTCTGAACGACCTTGCAATAGACGCACGAACAATATTCGTCGTTTCTACAACTTCAGATGTCTGCATTGTGTTGTCATCGGCACTATGAATAACTCCAGTTTCATATGAGGAAACGTTTATTTCAGTATTATCAGGATTATTTGAACTTGCAACCTTGTCTGTTTCACTGTCGCGTAACTGCTGGATATTTTCCGCAATTTTGTTTTCATTCAATATTTGGGCAAAGTCCGGATATTCCGCCTGTGTGACTTCTGAACCGGAATTCTTGGCCGCCATTATGAGTGACTGAGGGATACGAACCACATGGACGTGTTTCGGCGGCTTGTTTCGCTGATGAGGATTAGGTCGCTCCTTCCGGTTAGTCCTTCCAGACTCCTTCAACAGTCAGTCAGGACTTCTCCCGCGCCAATATCATGTAAAACACGCTTCCGGGACCGTCGATATCCAGTAGCGGACCTGGTAAAACATCAAATCAAATTATTCCTAAAGAGGTTGTTTTTTGTGTGTAAAATTCAATATAAGGAAGTCACATCAGTTATGTCGAGTCCGCTACAGATAGCACGATAAAGAAATCGCATTGGTATAATTCATGTTCGTGCATGCATGTTAAGAACGCTCAAGTCTGTCCGAAATGTGCAATTTTCATTCCCATCCTTTTTATAAATAAATAAGTACAGTTTTGTTCTATCATAAGACGATGCTTTGCCAGTTATACCCGTGGCGTCTCCCTACCTCAAAACAATCTAGCTATGCCATCAGCGTTTTGATTTTATAAAGTGTGTAACGTCTGTCACAGAGTTGACCTGTAGAAAGAGTTCGTGTCATTATTTTGAAAAGATGGCAGGCGGGGCTTCACGTGGGTGGTTATTTTTTTTTACAATGTGTGAATACGATATAGCAAATACTCTTACCCTGGTGGTAAAAGAATAATTTCTCGGCGATTTGCACGGAGCTCTCTTGCACCTTTTGTTTGTCCCCATGTACTGGTGGAGGGTTGTGTAACATCTTCAGCTTCAGTTGCAGCAGCTTTATTAGTGGGACTGCATCGTATTCCTGTGAGTACAGCAGATCAGTGAAGTTTTTCATAGCCTTTGGTTCAATGTACAAAATCGTAATTTTGCCATCAAGTAAATGGCGTGTAAACAATTAAAACAATGCGCGGTTACTTAAAGCAAAAGATAAAATTACATTTTTTATTTTGTCTGAAGTGTATTAAAAGAGAACAACCGTGCACCAGAACTTTGGGACGTAAAGCAAACTGTAAAACTACCTTATATATTGTTGTGAAGTGAGTGCAAAGATTACAAACTTGCAAGAGGTCATTGATTCTTTAATCTAGCTGTAAAATTACCTTACATATGAGCCGCGCTCTACGAAACGGGGCGAAATGAACATGCGTAAAGGGACGACACTTTCCGCATTGACTGGATTTTCGTTTTATTCCTTTAACGAAAATTACATAAAGCGGAAAGTGTCGTCCCTGATTAGCATATGTGGACTGCATAGGCTAATCTGGGACGACACTTTGCGCAAATAAATCACAAACATTAAGCCCAGTTTTCCCAGTACAATGCTCACATTATTGTGTAGAGGACAACAACTCGAGTACCTTGAGAACGGAAGTGCGCGTGTTGAGGTTCCCTTCAAGGCGTCTGCGCATGACGTCGATGGTTCTCTGATGCTTCTTGACGAAGAGACGCTCGTAGTGCTTCATCTCGAGCTTGAGGACCTCGGTGCGCTACGTGCAGACGGCTGACGTCATGTACGTCACCATGTCCATAAGGACCTCTATCTCGCCTGTCAGCAATATGCAATATTCCCCATTCGTTTTTTACGATTATTTGCAAAACGTATAAATAAAAATAACATGTTTTTTTTCATGGGACTTTGTATTTCAAGTCAAGCTTATGGTATGTATATGGTCAACATTCCAAATTACATTCTCTTCTTTTATTGAACAATAATTGAAATGTCAAGTACATTATACAAGATTCGATGTATGCGCAAAGTAACATGCTATAATACTTATTATTTCAATATTTGACCGAATGAAGTCAACATTAATTGTTCTTGCAATTGATATGTTGTACTACACAAGAGGCTTGCTCTGGGAATACAGGCTTATCTAGGACGACCCTTTACGAACATAGATTTAACCTCGTTTTCCCAGAGCGAGGCACTTATGTTGTATATTAACATATCTGGGACTTTTATTTATATGTGAACGTTTAGCCAAAAAAAGTGCCTAGATGTGATTCTGTCGCTCTGTTAAGTATTCTTCAATACGAATATGCCAAATACTCATCTTAAATGAAAAACATGTTGCGTATGTTTTGCCATGAGAGCAATAGATATGAGCCACAATCTGGTAAAAAGGGTCTTAATGAAACAGCTCAGACTAATCAGGGATGACACTTTCCGCCTTACGGGATTTTCGCTAAGAAGAGGCATCCTTCAAACGTAAATAATAAATTAAGCAGGAAAGTGTCGTACCCGATTAGCATGTGCGGACCGAACAGGCTAAGATGATACGACACTTAACGCACATGCATTTAACCCCTTGTTCACAGTGCGCGGCTCATATAAAATGACAATGACAATGTACGTTACGAGTATATATGCAATTGTACTAACCATAGCGACTTACCTAGCGACTCATTCTTTCCGAGGTAGCACATTTTCAGAGTTTTTACGGGAGCATCTTTCTTTTGAACGGCGGCGGGATGTTCTCCACTTCCGGTTGTTGACGCCACTGCCGTTTCTCCTTGATCAGTCTATAACAGTGAAATTGTCAGGTCTGAGAGTAAAAACCTATTATATATCCCTTACAGTTTTATATCATTTCCAAGCTATTTGCATTTGAGAACCAAGTTAGACGAAACATTGGTCTTCATGTCAGTTAGTAAGTGGAATTAACCAGTTTAAGTATAAGCGTCACGTGTCAATACACACAAAAACACTATGCACGTGTTATTTACCTAAAGTAATGTAAGTAAATAGGAAAATGATTTGCAATGTTGATGGTTAATAATAGGATACAGGTATATTCAGAAGCGGATTCCGTAAAAACTGTTTTTTCTCACACATGTTATTTTCAATTGATATCGATGGAACCGCAAAGAATGTCATTTGCAAACAAAGATGTCTTTAGGGGATCATCTTTAAGCAGCTGCAAGATCTGGACTTCACCAACGAGATTAATCTTTTTAACTCATAAAACATGTTACTGTATGGACACGATACCAGCAGGTTAGCAAAGATGATGCACCAACAAGGAACTTTGGCAGAGGACAAAGGATGAACCATTTAGTAACGAAAAACGAAAACACAAATAGACGGAAATGTTCAAAACTGCTCAATGGGCAGCCCACAATAATAACCCATAAGGTCAAAGGTGGAAAGGCTAAACATTAATGGCACGGACAATGACTTGATTTGGACATGTAACTGCGCATTATATAATTTTTCGAGGGGAATCAAAGGGCATAGGATGGGTGAAAACGGGGAAATATACCAAAGGTCCTTTGCCCAACAACAGGCGATGTAAGTCCGAAAAGGAGAATTACCATTTAAGAAAGACGAAATGACAGGTATTGAAACTATTTACAAGTAAGTAGGTGAAACGCAATTGATTCGCGTGAATAAACGTAAACGCCAAAGAGTTCTATCAGCATACGCACAAAGAAGACTGGTTAGCCAGTCTGGCTCTCATAGTAAAATATCGCTACACCATAAAACAGATATGACGCAAAACAGAAACACGTTACTGCAGACAGTGAACATATGAATCTAAAACCTGTGAATTTGTTCAAGTATTATAGAACCCACTTTTCACGTTCGTCCTCTAGAAGTCGGTACAGTTTCGGGTATTCAGTCTGATGCATATTAATATCTGCTCGAATCTCCACTTGACCGCTGAAATGCAACAGATCGATATTCTAGTCTTTAGGAAGTATTAAGAGTTGCATTGTTTGCAATATTAAGATAAATATCGAATACTTTTTTGCAAATATCTATGCATTACATAAACACGGTCAGATATACAAATGATGGCACTAGACAACCGTAAAAAGAGCCGCAATGCGTACAAGGACAAAGACAATTACTGATGTGTGGCCTGGATTCAGATTTGCCATAGTCTTTGTTATATATTTGATTTTTAATATTTTATTCTTGTTTTTCTTCCGAGAACTATTCCTCTGATATTCGATATTTTGCTTCACTCTAGCTTCGAAAAAAGCGACAAAGCTGTATTGTACAATATATTAGTATATGCCAAGCATATAAATTCATTTAACAATTTAATAAAACAGCACGTACCGATTGACATAAAATTATGTCAAAACAATAATAAAGAAAATGGCAATATATTGCGCGTGTTTGCTTTATCCCACAGTTTGCAAATACGTCTAATTTCATTAAATGGTATGGTATGTTTGATTTACATTCGTTATAATGGTGCAACTACCTGACAATGAAGTAAATGTTTTGAACGGTGTCCCCCTGTCGAACTAGCACCGACTCATAGGGAAACGTCTTCTTGTACATAGCCATCGCTAGCTGCTTCCGGTACTTGGGAATCCACGAGTAGAATATGTCGTTGTGCTTGATAAAGTGCTGCTTTTCCTCGAACTCCGCCGCGAGGACATCTCGCACCGCGCGATTGTAGAGGGCCTTATCGACCACGAGTAAGTCCGTTTGCCCTTCGGCAATGATCGTCGCCGTCCGAACGGCGTCGTCGGAAACGAGCGCCACTTCGCCGAACGGAAACCCAGATCCTGTGTGTTAAACCAAGTGTGTTTCTTTTAAATTAATAGAGCATAATTTTTATGACAGTACTTGATTAAATACGACTTAAACCGAGTTTTGAAATGAAATAAAATAGAATGGTCATATGCAAATGCATACATTTATGTAATCCACAATGTCTAGCAAAGAAGGAATTGATCTAAACATGCTTGTTATTATGCTAAGCAGAATTTCTAGCATAGTTACAGTACTTGTATATTTTCCATCGAATGACGTTTAAAATGGCCAAGCATTAAACGTAGTATACTCATTTCATTGCTAAAATTGACGAACAACGATTTACATCATAAAATAATAAAAACATCGTTCAACACCAGAATTAGTTAATGCATAAAATCAGTTTATTTATGACAAAGAAAAACAGCAAAATAAGAACAGCTATATTTTGTTGTTTTCTTCGACCTTGTCAAACATGCGAAAAATAACTAAAACGCATATTAATAAAATGGTGACATAGACATTCATATTAAAACGAATAGAACGTTATTAACACGTGTGTATTCGTGTGATTTGTTTAAGTTCACCAAATGACGAAGTTTATGTTTCGCAAATACATGGAAGTAATCTAATTATTTACGCTCATATTTGACGCTCTTCTATTCTTTTCATCATCGCTAAATGAAAGTTAGTCATCAAACATTTTAGACATTGAAGTGTGAAAAATAAAAAAGATGGCAGGTATGTTGACAGATCTTTACATTCATCAAAGATAAGATATAAATATAATTTGTTTTGATCATTCATCTAGAGAGGTATCTGTCGCACACCAAAGATGAGTTCCTTTGGGGAAAGAAATTCTACACAAGAGGTTAATGTCGCGAACGCAGCAACAAAAACCGCTGTATCAGCATTTAACACGCGCATTGAATGGGAATATTGGGATTGATTGCTTAATGAACGGTTTGGTGTATACAGACAGATAATCTGATCATTAAACAAAAGCATAATACAAAGNAAGGTTTATCCCTTGAACTCTTTACTTAATGCAAAGTCCACTAGTGTATACTTATACCATACATTTCTGACTTGTTCACTCACCCAGACTGGTGACGAAGTTGCCCAATTTGCTCCGGTCTAGATTTCCCTCATTGTCAAGGCCACCGATGAGTTCATATGCAGACTGTTCGTCGCTACTTCCGGTCCCCTCTTTGTCCTTGTTGATGATGAACATGGAGATCTTACCCGCCAGAATGATGTAAAAACTGCGGAACAATGTATTGTGTTTTTACATATAGTTCGGTGAAGATTATCACAAGTAAATGATTTTCAAATATTTTGATTCAAACACATCAATATATACCACAAATAATCATAGCTTATGCTAAAAGCTGAAATTCTTAGATAAAAAAAAAAGAACAACAACATGCTTTGCATTGAAACGCTCATTCATTGTGTATGGTGCATACTGTTAGTATGAATTCAGCTAAAGCGGAATGGTTGGGACACCTTCCATTTCTATGCCACACCCCTTTAAAATATGTCATATCCTTTTGTCCCTTTTTCATTTGGCAATTTTGTTATTAATACATTATATTTTATTGGTAATGGACGTTGCAATATAGAGTATTCCTCGTGGAATATATGAACAATGAATTATTGCATATACATTCTTGAGTGAAACAGAACAACTAAGACACTTTCAACGTTGAAAGTGAACCATCCGCGATTTTTTGCGAAGCGCACGCAACATACCAGTCGCCAATCTCCCCCTGGCGGATGATGACGTCATTCTTCTGGAATTTTCTAACGCTGCAGTTCCGTAATATGTTCTTCAAACATTCTGATATAAAGCACATACACAAATAAAATAGAATGATCATATGCAAATGCATACATGAGCAAAGAAGGAATTGATCTAAACATGCGTGCTATTATGCTAAGCAGAATTTCTAGAATAGTAACAATACTTTAATATTTTCCATCGAACGACGTTTAAAATGGCCAAGCATTAAACGAAGTATACACATTTCATTGCTAAAATTGACGAACAACGACTTACATTATAAAATAATAAAAACATCGTTCAACACAAGAAGTAATAAATGCATAAAATCAGTTTATTTATGACAAAGAAAAACAGCAAAATAAAAACAACTACATTTTGTTGTTTTCTCCGACCTTGTCAAACATGAGAAAAAAAACTGAAACGCATATTTATAAAATGGTGACATAGACATCCATATTGAAACGAATAGAACGTAATTAACACGTGTGTATTCGTGTGATTTTTTTCAAGTTCACCAAAATCACGAAGTTTATGTTTCGCAAATGCATGGAACTAATCTAATTATTTACGCTCATATTTGACGCTAGTCTATTCTTTTCATCATCGCTAAATGAAAGTTAGTCATCAAACATTTTAGACATTGAACTGTGAAAAATAAAAAAAGATGACAGGTATGTTGACAGATCTTTACATTCATCAAAGATAAGATATAAATATAATAAGTTTTGATCATTCATCTAGAGAGGTATCTGTCGCACACCAAAGATGAGTTCCTTCGGGGAAATAAATACTACACAAGAGGTTAATTTCGCGAACGCAGCAACACAAACCGCTGTATCAGCATTTAATACGCACATTGAATGCGAATATTGGGATTGATTGCTTAATGAACGGTTTGGTGTATACAGACAGATAATCTGATCATTAAACAAAAGCATAATACAAAGACCATGTCGATTTATTCTCAATACGCATGTATTATAATTTCACACTCGTACGCCACATGTCGTAATGGCTTGACGATTGTAATAATCGTTCTTATTCCAAATTGAACTGGTTGAAAAGGGCATTTGGTTACTTATTATGATAAAAAAAAACAAGCACATGCGCAAGTTCATTGCATGAGAAACAATCCACTGAAGTGTGTCATGTTTACATTATTAAGTGTAGGGATATCTCGTCGGACCGTTTCGGTCTACGGGAAGACAGACCGAAAAACGGAGAGGCGTCCAAGGTTTATCCAGTAAAAACATACACAAGTTCGTACGTACACTCACGTCAGTACCTACTTACCTTCGTACGTACCTACAACGTACCTACCTACGTACATACTTACGTACTTATCTTCGTTTAAACGTACCTAACTACGTATCAACATACCTACATTCTTACTACGTACGTATGTACGTACGTACCTACCTACCTACCTAACTACCTACACATTGCCAATAACTACAAACGCTTTGCTTATACGGTAAACTGGAAATCAATTATTACAGTGTCGGAATTACACAAGGTAGTTGGATAACTTTAATGAGGATTATAGTTTTTGACTTCATCGATTAAGTGTTTGCAGGATTTGGAAACTGACATTTTGTGGTCATGTAACTATGTAACTTCGGTACTGACTTATTGACGTTTCAGGAACCGAGTTTGCTTTAGAAAATGTATACCGGTGATGGCATAGGAAAATTTCCAATTAAAACAGTCTTCACAGGAAAACCCTATTTTGACGCGAGTTTTTATACCTTTCATGTTTGTAGACGATAAACAGATTGACAATGGTAATTCCAGATTTGTACTCATCTTTCATTTAAAATCAACAATGGTTTTCAATACACCCACCACTGCTGCTTACCAGTTAACTTTACCTACACTATATGAAAGCTCTTACACCAACACACGGTCGAAGTGCAATTGACGCAAACTGTCAATAACAGCAAACGCATTTGCCAATACGGAAGCCTGAGCACCAATTGTGAGAGCGCCGGAACTCCGGAAGGAAATTGGACAAACGTAATGAGGATAATAGTTATTGACCTAATGGATAACTGACATAAATCGGAGCTATGTACCCATGTAACTTCTGAACATACATATTGACGTTTCAAAAACAGATTTCTCTGAAGGTTATTATGCCCATAAATGAACAATTAATTGTTATTATGCCTATAAATGACTGTAATTGTTATTATGCCCATAAATGACTGTAATTGGGTATTTCGCCTATAAATGAATGTAATTGGTATTAAGCCCATACATGAATGTAATAAATATAACGCCCATACATGACAAAAGTGTGTATTGTGTCCATAAATGACTGTAATGGGTATTACGCCCATACATGACTGTAATGGTTATTACGCCCATAAATGATTGTAATGGCTATTACGCCAATAAATGACTGTAATGGGTGTAACATCAATAAATGACGGTAATATGTTTTACATCCATAACAGACTGTAATGGGTATTACGCCCATAAATTCCTGTAATATCAAGTGTTCTTTAGTCACCTAAACATGTAAAGTTGTGTAGTTCGAATCAACTTAATTTAATACTAGAAATGGCGCGGCAGAGGCCGACGCGTATCCCCACACCGAATGTTTGACCTAGGTGTGCCCCAGGGTTGGTAATGGGGCCATGCATAGTCGAGATTGACTAAGAAGTTATAGTAAAGGCAATTTTGGTTGGGTGCGACCTATGTGGGCAGGGCGCCCCAGGGTTGGTAATGAAGCCATGCATAGTTGAGATTGACCGTATTGTCATAAGAGAAGTTCAGTATCAATTTGAAGTGAATCGGTGTAGAAATGAAGAAATTATAGTAAAGGCAATTTTGGGTGGGTGTGGTCTATGTGGGCGGGGCGCCCCAGGGTAGGTTATGGGGCCATGCATAGTTGAGATTGACCCTAATGTCATAAGAGAAGTTCAG
>VMBQ01004672.1:63377-77917 GCA_007657795.1 Dreissena rostriformis
TCTAATTCTTAGATGAACTAGTAGAAAGAGGCATTTGTTAAATTATGTGGATACATTTCTCACAGGCAATCGTTTATGTCATGAGTGTTTGCTTTATAAAGTGTATCATGGCATAAACAAATTTCCAATTGAAGCTGTTCTCACAGGATGATTCTACTGTGACGCGAGTAATTATACCCTTCATGTTTGAAGACGATAAACAGATTGACAATGGTAATTCCAGATTTGTAATCATCTTTCATTTTAAATCGACAATGGTTTCAATACACCCACCAATGCTGCTAACCCGTTACCTTTACCTACATTATATGAATACTCTTACACCAACACACGGTCGAAGTGCCATTGACACACACTGCCAATAATAAAAAGACCTTTTCCAATACGGTAGTCTAAACACCAATTGTAAGAGCGCCGGAATTCCGGAAGGCAGTTGGACAAACGTTATATGGATTGCAGTTATCGACTAAATCGATTTAAAGTATTTGCACCATTGTTAACTGCCATAAATCGTAGCTATGTATCTATGTTACTTCTGAACATACATATTGACGTTTCAAAAACATATTCCTCTGAAGGTTATTATTCTGATAAATTCTCGAAATGGTTATTATGCCCATAAATGAACAATTAATTGTTATTATGCCCATAAATGACTGTTATTCGGTATTTCGATCATAAATGACTGTAATGGGTATTAAGCCCATAAATGAATGTAATAAATATTACGCTCATAAATGACTGTAATGGGTATTACGCCCATAAATGATTGTAATTGGTATTACGTCTATAACTGAATATAATATAAAGTTTTCTTCATTCACCAAAACATGTAGAGTTGTGTAGTTCTAAGCAACTTACTATAATATAAATACTTTAGCTGTTACATTACATTTAATAAACAGTTTTAAAATCGTTATCAAATAAATGATTTGCACTAATGCGTGTGAATTTAAGCGAGGTTGAATATCTACGTATGTTTACACGTGCTATTACAAGGTATCAGCCTGCTGGTGCAGCGGAAGTTTTACTTTGTTCATATCGGAGAAAAAAGGAATAAAGTACTTCCAAACTCATTGTAATATAAGCCACGATATACAGAGATTGAGTATCAGATATTAACCGCGGACTTCACGGGATTTCTATATTTGAATAACACAAGTAAACCACGAGCGACGTTGTTACAGGTCAGTCATCAAACCAGTAAGGAGATGTTTAAACAATTACTTAAAGTTTGGTAAATATGTGCTTAATTCACATTATTTATATTGACTTTCCCATTCAGTGTAGGTCTTCAAAGAGCTGGTATTAAATACTATGATTGTGTTCGAGCTTTATTAGTACTGAAGAACTAACGCCCCACCCCCAAACATACACAAAATATGAATAACGTATATGGATAAAACTACACCGAAAATCATTTTCGTACTTTCTTTAATAACAAAATACAATGTAAGAATCAAAGAGTTCACAAAAAAATAATAAAACAAGATAAAAAAAACTGTATAGTATACAAATGTTTTTGTGTTACTGCACTAGGATACTCGTTATTAAGTGTTATTTTAGAGAAAATGGTTCCGTCCAAGGCCCGTTACTTCGTCAAAAATCAATGGACCAGAACAAAACTCGAACTTGATCTGTAGGTCATGTAAGCACACTCACACACCAAAAATAAGGTCAGTATTTGAAAGCATTTCTGAAAATATGCCGGAAAAGTATTTTTTTGAAGAACATTCCAAGGTCCGTAACTTCGTCAAAAATCAATGGACCGGAAGAAAACTCAGTCAATACGGGATTCACATAAATTTCATTCGTTATCGACGATTCATCTAACGCAGGCTCCTATTCAACATTGTATTCCACATTTAGCAGCTCTTCATTCCAATGTGATCCGAACCGATGTAAAAAAGGGGATTGATCTGGAACATATGCAAACAAATGGTTGACCAGTGATCCGATCCGATGTAAAAAAAGGGGATTGATCCGGACCATATACAAACAAGAGATTGTAGAAATGGAGTTCAATGTTCTGTGAGTCAATTTACGCATCAGGTGGGAGGTTTTCATGTTATAAACAACTTTATGTCACTTATAAATTGGCTCAGAAATAGATGCATATGAAACAATGAAATTCGATGGCATTAACAGAAACGTAATTATTCCATGTTATATTCATAATCATGCAATTTTAAGGCATAGCGTGTTCGTATTAAAAATGCCAAGTATTATTGCTAAAATAAAATATTGAAAGGTATGCATACAACCGTGCATCGACGGACGTTGTGAACACACGAAAGCAGGTCACATAAATAACACTGTGGTAAATACAAAAATAACACCTTGTGAAAGATGTATCTTATAAGTAAAACTTATTTCCTGTTCGTTAGATCACAAAGTTTTTATTTCGCAAATAAATAGAAGTAATCGAATTATATACGCTGGTATTAGAAGTTTTTTTTATTTGTTTAGCCGTCACTTAGTAAAAGTTACTCAGCTAGCGCTTTAAACTGTGAACTGTTCGAAATATAAAAGAACGGTAAATAAGCGAGGAGCTATGTTTACAGATCGTCGCATTCANCGGACTGTAACATTTTCATTCATAATTTAATTTTAAAATAAATTATCATACTTTTTCACTATTATAAGACGATGTGTCGCGTTTTACACCTATATACACCGTCTCGTCTTCCTACCTCAAAGCTCAAAGTCACACTGAAAGGTCAATGGTTGAATTAAATTATGACAAATATTATCCACTGAAAGATCAATGGTTGTATTAAACTATGACACATGTTATCCAGACTATTACTTCCTTATTCATCTTGCACTTAAACAAATACTACAAAGGTTAACTACGGCTACACAGTGAAACAACCGTCTCTCAAACTCAAAGGTCAAGGCTACAGTTAGAGGTCAAAGATCAGTTCAAAACTGTAAATAACATATCAAACGTCCGATGTTTGCAAATTACAGTTTGTCTATACTATAACTTCATAATGGATTATGAAATTTAAAACTATTTTACCAAAAGTGTTCACCATGTGGAGAAGCTGCCTCACGGACTCAAGTCCTTCACCTTTTGCGCCAATGCTTATTTGAGACAATAAAGTTATAGCTAAATTTATTATGTTCGAAAGAAGAATGAATTCAAATGAATCGTACGCATTTACATATTTACAATATTGACTCGATTTCCTTTCATCTCTCGAAAAAAACCTCTCTACGCGATCAACGTTTTTATTTCAGAACGTTTGTAACTTTGCATTGCAACAGAGTTAACCTGTAGAAAGAGTCCGTGTCATTATTTAGAAAATGTAGCAGTCAGGGCGTCAAGTGAACGGTTATTGGTTTGTACAATGTGTGAATAAGATAAAGTATAGTCTCTTACCTTGGTGGTTAAAGAATAATTTCTCGGCGATTTGCACGGAGCTCTCGAGTGCCTTTTCTTTGTCCCCAGGAACTGGTGGAGGGTTGTGTAACAACTTCAGCTTCTGTTGCAGCAGCTTGAGTAGCGGAACTGCATCGTATTCCTATGAGTACAACGGAACCGGTACGTACCGGGTATTTTATGGCATTCAGATCAATTAACAAAATCGTAAATTTGCCATCAAGTAAATAGCATGTAGGCTGTAAAAACGTTCCGCGTTTACGTAAAGCAAACTTACATGTAATCGTTTGTTTTTAGTGTGTACAAAGAGAACAACACTGCACTAATACCTTGAGACTTGAAGAAAGCTTGAAAATAACCGTATATGTTTGTGTGCTTTTGGTGCAAAGAGAACAACCCAGCTCGAGTACCTTGAGAACGGAAGTGCGTGTGTTGAGCTTCACCTCAATGCGCCTGCGCATGACGTCGATGGTTCTCTGATGCTTCTTGACGAAGAGACGCTCGTAGTGCTTCATCTCGAGCACGAGGACCTCGGTGCGCTCCGTGCAGACGGCTGACGTCATGTACGTCTCCATGTCCATAAGAACCTCTTTCTCGCCTGTGAGGAAAATGCAACCTTCGTTATTCGGATTAACGTTGTTTTTGTTCGCTAATTTCCATAACAAACACGTACAAATAACAAATTTGCAATGGATGATGAAGTTCCAATAAACTAACGTGGCCTCAAGAAATAGTATATGAAATAACTAAAGTGACCTTAAATATTGCACAGGCTAATCTTGGACGACAATTAACACACTTCACGCACATGCATTAAGCTCCCGCGATTGTACTGACCAAAGCGACTTACCTAGCGACTCGTTCTTTCCGAGGTAGCACATTTTCAGAGTTTTTACGGGAGCATCCTTCTTTCTGATCGGCGGTGGGATGTTCTCCACTTCCGGTTGCTGACGCCGCTGCCGTTTCTCCTTGATCAGTCTATCACAGGAAAATGATCAAGATTGAGCGTGCAACGTTTATATTTCCGTAACAGTTTTATATCAGACACAATATTTCCCCGCTCAATGGATATACAATTGAGAACCAAATTAGACAAGACATTGGTCTACATGTAAATAAGCTATGGTAACCAATTTGCTTCAGTATAAGAGTCACGTGTAAACACACGCAAAACACCACGCATGTGTCGTAAACTTGAAGTAATGTAAGTAATTAGAAAAGTAATTTACCAAGTTGATGATAAATAATGTGATGTATGTATAAGAATAAGTATACTTTATGTAATCATTCTATATGATGTGCCAGGCCATACTATAGAATATTAAGAAATAATATATAATTACCAAGGTCATTAATGTCACACAGAACATATAAACAGTAACGGCTCATCCTTTTATTCTATATATCCACGTTTTGTTTTGCTTTCAGACGCTGTTTCCATAACAACTGTTTGTTCTTGCACTTTTTTATTTTTAATTCCTATCGATTGTCCGCAAAGAATGACATTTGCAAACCAGGATGTCTACAATGTAACATCACTAAGCTTCAAGATCTAGACTACACCAATGAAATCAAGCTTTTTAACTCATATGTCAAAACCATGTATGTCTAAGAGGAGGTCTTTAAGGATGATGCGCCAACAGGGTACTTTGGCAGAGTGCAAAGAAGGAACCATTCAGTAACGCAACACGCGGACGCAATAGGGTGTAAACGTCACAAACTTCTTAAAGGGCAGCCAACAATAACCAACAAGATTGAAGGTGAAGAGATTTAACAGTTATGACACGAACACTGTTTTGATTTGGATATGTATATCCCCCTTTTAGTGGGTAATCAAAGCAGAGTAGCATAGGATGGGTGAAAACAGAGAAATATCCCAAAGGTACTTTGCCCAACCAAAGATGATGTAAGTCAGAAAAGGTTAATTGCAATTGGGGAAATGGTGATCGAACTATTATTTAAAGAAGGCAAAAGGCAATTGATTCGCGCCAAAAAGTCCTATAAGCATACGCAAAATGAAGACCTATAAGCCAGTCTGGCCTTAATAGAACAGTATCATGAGACGAACATAACAAGATATACTGCAAAACAGAAACACGTTACTGTGTAGACATTAACGTATGAATCTAAAACCTGTGAATGAGCCCAAATGCTAAAGAACCTACTTTTCACGTTCGTCTTCAAGAAGTCGGTACAGTTTGGGGTATTGAGTCTGATGCATGTTGATATCGGCTCGAATCTCCACTTGCCCACTGAAATGCACAGATCGATACTCTCGTCTTTAAAGAAGTATTGAGAGTTTGATTGTTTGTTATATTTAGATAAATCTCAAATAGTTGTTTTTTAATATTTAGGCATTTCATGAATACTTTCAGTTATACACATCATGGCTATAGGCTATAGACAATACAAACACGTAAAAGAACCGCAATCCGGACAAGAACAACGGCAAATACTGATATGTGGCCTGAATTATGAATTGACCAATTCTCTGTTAAATGTTTGATACCGTTAGTTGTCTTCGGATATTTGTGCTGCATACAAGTTACTCGAAAATCAATACAGCTTTATTGTAGAATATATAAGTATAATGAATACTACCTTCAATATTGTTTGTATATATAAGGCATGCTTAACAGGCGTTTGACGACTAGTTCGCGTCTGCCTTACAAATAAACCCATTAAATAAAATGAGTAAGCACGTATTGACATTAGTGACATACAATGGTTTCACAAAAATAAGCGACATGACGTCAATATATTACTACGAGTGCAAATACGACTTAGTTAATAAACTGCGATGGTATGTTATAATCACAGTCTTGATAATGGTACAAATACCTGACAATGAAGTAAATGTTTTGAACGGTGTCCCCCTGTCGAACTAGCACCGACTCATACGGAAACGTCTCCTTGTACATGGCCATCGCTAGCTGCTTCCGGTACTTTGGAATCCACGAGGAGAACATGTCGTTGTGTTTGATAAAGTACTGCTTTTCCTCGAACTCCGCCGCGAGGACGTCTCGGACCGCTCGATTGTAGAGGGCCCGATCGACCACGAGTAAGTCCGTTTCCTCTTCGGCAATGATCGTAGCCGTTCGTACGGCGTCGTCGGAAACGAGCGCCACTTCGCCGAACGGAAACCCAGATCCTGTGTGGTAAACCAATTGTGCTGTTTTGAAATTGTCAGACTATAATGTTAAATACAAGAATGAATTAAATAAAACTGACAAAGAGTTTCGAATTTGTGTAATATTTGACACCAAGTCTTNATGGTAATTCCAGATTTGTAATAATCTCTCAGTTAATATCAACAATGGTTTTCAATACACCCACCAATGCTGCTTACCAGTTACCTCTGCCTACACAATATGAAATCGCTTACACCAACGCACGGTAAAAGTGCAGTTGACACACAATGCAAATAATAGCAAGACATTTGTCAATACGGAAGTCCGAACACCAATTGTGAGAGCGCCGGAATTCCGGGAGGAAGTTGGACAAACGTTATGAGGATTATAGTTATTGACTTCATCGATTTAAAGTATTTGCACCATTGTTAACTGTCACTAATTGTAGCTATGTAACTATGTAACTTTTATACAGACATATTGACGTTTCAAAAACAGATTCTTCTAAAGGTTATTATGTCATTACATGATTGTACTGGTTATTACGCCCATAAATGACTGTATTTGGCATAACGCCCATAAATGAGTGTAATGTATATTACTCACATAAATGAATATAATGGTTATTATGCCAATACATGACTGTAATGGGTATAATGCCGATAAATAACTGTATTGTGTATTACGTCAATAACTGACAGTAACGGGTAATACACCCATAAATGATGTAATGCGTATTATGTCCATAAATAACTGGAATGGGTATTGCGTTAAGCCCATAAATGACTGTAATTGGTATGATGCCCATAATGACTTAAATGACTTAAATTGGTATTATGACCATAAATGACTGTAATTGGTATTATGACCATAAATGACTGTAATTTGGTATTATGACCATATTTATATGTTGTTATATACCAGTAAATCACTGTCAGTGTATTGGTCAAGTCATATTTATCACATTTGTCTCTGATTATTCAACGAATGTTTTGAGAGCAAAGTCCACCCGCTAAGCAATTTTATCAAAACCAATAGATGTAAAGTATTGAGTCGGGTTCCGGGATAAGGATGCTTAATACATGTGTGCAAAGTGTCGTCCCAGATTAGCCTGTGAAGTCCACAGAGACCAATCAAAGGCGACACTTTTCGCCTAAACAAAGTTATTTTTACAAAAAACTTCCTTAAAACAATTTTGTATAAAAGCGGAAAGTGTCGTCCCTGATTGGCCTGTGCGGACGGACCAGGCGAATCTTTGACGACACTTTACGCACGTGCATTTAGTCCGGTCTCGCAGAGCGAGGCTCATATTAAAATATGTAAATGTTAATGAACATTCATATTCACGTATTCGTGTCCTATTCCATTTGAGCACATTAGTACGGTGGCAAAAAAAAAAAGTCGGGAAAACACAAGTTCTGTTTTCCCGACTCCAAAAAAAAATTAACTCGGGGAAACACAAAATAAGTCTGTTTTCACAAGTTAATTTTTTTTTTGGACTCGGGAAAACAGAACTTGTGTTTTCCAACTTTTTTTTTTAGAGCGGAAAACACAATTTCTGTTTTCCTGTCTTATTTTTTTTTGGGGGGGGGGAGCGGAAAACACAAGTTCTGTTTTCCTGTCTTTTTGTTTTTTTGAAGACGGGAAAACACAATCGCTATATTGTGCGCACAAGATAATCGGCCAATCACATACGCGGATTATATTGATCAGCCAATGAAAACGTCCCTAGTATTAATTTGAGGGAACAAGATAGTATCTTGTTCCCTCAACATAATCCGCGTCATTGATTGGCCGATTATCTTGTGCGCACAATAAAGCGATTGTGTTTTCCCGTCTCCAAAAAAACTAAAGACGGGAAAACAGAACTTGTGTTTTCCGCTTCAAAAAAAAAGAAGAAGGGAAAACAGAACTTGTGTTTTCCGCTCCAAAAACAAATTGGAGCGGTGCTGTCACCTTAGTGCCACCGTACATAAGGCACAAACATGAAGCTTTTTAAAACTCGTTCGTTTTTTTTAATTTTTACACAGCACAACTAAAGTCGCTGTAAAGCTGTCGCAGCGATTTTTGCGGTAACGGCAAATACCATATGGTTATTATTATATGAACGAATCATATAGGACATTTTAAATGGGTATAATTCTATTTCATTTGAACACGTAATTTACGCTAGAGTTTGATGAATTTCATCGCTTAAAGGAGTATCTAATCACACCGCAAGAAAACGTATGAACTCAGGTGAACTATAACTATAAATGTAAAGGACGGCAAAGTAATGATGCGCTATGTTGACAGATCTTTAAATCATTCAAAGCAAAAACAAATGGAACTTGCTCTGTGAAAAGGGGATTTATTGTATGTGCGTAAAGTGTCGTCCCAGATAAGCCTGTGCAGTCCGCACAGGCTAACAGGGACGACACTTTCTACCTAAACTGGATTTCCGTCAAGAACAGTCTTTCTTGAAACGAAAATACAATACAAGCGGAAAGTGTGTCCCTGATTAGACTGTGCGGACTGCACATGCTAACATGGGGCGACACTTTACGCATATGCATTAGAACCCCTTTTCACAGAGCGAGGCTCAAATCGAAGTTATTTTGACCATAAACCTCAAAAGTAATCTGCATGCATCACGGTCGTTCACAAGCCAGCATTTGATGAGAGACGTAAATCTCTCCACCACACCAACATAAACCGGTGTATCAGCATGTACAAAATACAGTTCATGTACGACTTACAAACTGAGCCGCCTTCTGAAAAAAACTGGGTTTAATGCATCTGCGTAAAGTGTCAGCCCATATTACCATGTGCACAGGCTAATCAGGGACGACTTTTTCCACTTTTACTGTATTTTTGGTTTTAAGTTTAGGCGGAAAGGGTCATCCCAGATTTGCCTGTGTGGACTGCACAGGGTGGTTTCCCAGATAAGCCTGAGCTGTCCGCACAGGCTAATCAGGGACGACAATTTCCGCTTTTATTGTATTTTTGATTTAAAGTTTGGGCGGAAAGTGTCGTCCCAGATTAGCCTGTGTAAACTGTGTAAACGACATTCGCGCACATGCATTAAGCCCAGTTTTTCCAGAACGAGACCCAAATTTATGTATGCCGACTTAATAGACATATCGGTCAATAAAAAGCTCTTTGCCGTTCTGATGCGTAGCGTTAAACAGCTCGAGCTAAATCGATCGAGGTTCCATTCCTACATATGTTTACACGTGATATTACAAAGTTTCAGCCCTGCTGGTGAAGCGGAAGTTTCACTTTGTTCATATCTAAGAAAAAATGGAGTTAAATACTCCCAAACTCATTGCAATATAAGCCACGATTTACAGAGATTGAGTATCAGATATAGACCGCGGGTTTCACGGGATTTCTGTATTTGAATAACACAAGTAAACCACGAGCGACGTTGTTACAAGTCAGTCATCACACCGGTGTGGTGTCCAGATGTTTATACAATTACTTAAAGTTTGGTAAATATGTGCTTAATTTATATTGTTTACATTGACTTTTCCATTTAATGTAGGTCTTCTAAAAGCTGGTATTAAATACTATGATTGTGGTCGAGCTTTAATAGTACTGACGAACTAACGCCCCACCACCCAAACATACACAAAAGATTAATATCGTATATGGATAAAACTACACCGAAAATCATATTCGTACTTTCTTAAATAACAAAATACAATGTAAGAATCAAAAAGTTCACAATAAAATAATAAAACAAGATAAAACACTGTATAGTATACAAATTTCATTTTGTTAATACACTAGGATTTTCGTTATTAAGTGTTATTTTAGAGAAAATGGTTCCGTCCAAGGCCCGTTACTTCCTCAAAAATCAATGGACCAGAACAAAACTCGAACTTGATCTGTAGGTCATGTAAGCACACTCACACACCAAAAATAAGGTCAGTATTTGAAAGCATTTCGGAAAAATATGCCGGACAAGTACTTTTTTTTTAAGAACATTCCAAGGTCCCTAACTTCGTCAAAAATCAATGGACCGGAAGAAAACTCAGTCAATAAGGGATTCACATAAATTGCATTCGTTAACGACGATTCATCTAACGCAGGCTCCTATTCAACATTGTATTCCACACTCAGCAGCTTTTCATTCCAATGTGATTCTTACCGATGTAAGAAAAGGGGATTGATCCGGAACATATGCAAACAAATGGTTGACCAGTGATCCGATCCGATGTAAACAAATGGGATTGATCCGGACCATATACAAACGAGAGATTGTAGAAATGGAGTTCAATGTTCTGTGAGTCAATGTACGCATCAGGTGGGAGGTTTTCATGTTATAAACAACTTTATGTCACTTATAAATTGGCTCGAATATAGATGCATATGAAACAATGAAATTCGATGGCATTAACAGAAACGTAATTATTCCATGTAATATTCATAATCATGCAATATTAATGCATAGCGTGTTCGTATTAAAAACGCCAAGTATTATTGCTAAAATAAAATATTGACTTTGCTTGTGCTGAAGAATGGCAGCTCAATGGTAACGTGTTTTGAAACATAATAGAATTTACACATTGTTAACTGTTTGTTTATTTGTCTGCATCAGATACAAATAAGTTTCGTTCTGGGAAAACTGGGCTTTATGTGTGTGCGTATAGTTTCGTCTCAGGGACGACACTTTCCGCTTTTATTGAATTGTTTGTTAAAAGGAAGTCTCTTCTAAACGAAAATTACGGTCTATATTGAAAGTGTGGTCCCTTATTAGACAAGCATGCAGCCCAGTTTTCTCAGAAAGAGGCTCGAATGATCCGTATGAATATCCAAACAATTTTCTGAACCGCAATTCCAAACTGTGTCCTTCAGGCATTCTGGAATGTGCATATGTATGATAAACAAATTTTAAGCACATAAAGTTTATATTTTAAATAAACATATGTAAAACAAGAATACATTTAGCTTTCTATAATAATACCATCGTAAACAATGACTCAAAATGAAAGGTGGCTTTTCGTAGTGCATCAACAGGAGTTACGAACGCAAGAATACAATATATATCATAGAAAGGGAATATTTCAATGTATAGACATGGAAAAAGGAAAACATTACGCCGATTACAATGGTATCGTTAATAAAGACTAACGCTGAAAGGTAGGCATACAACCGTGCATCAACGGACGTTGTGAACACTCGAAAGCAGGTCACATAAATAGCACTGTGGTAGATACAAAAATAACACCTTGTGAAAGATGTATCTTATAAGTAAAACTTATTTCCTGTTCATTAGATCACAAAGTTTTTATTTCGCAAATAAATAGAAGTAATCGAATTATATACTCTGGTATTAGAAGTTTTTCTATTTGTTTAGCCGTCACTTAGTAAAAGTTACTCAGCTAGCACTTTAAACTGTGAACTGTTCGAAATATAAAAGAACGGTAAATAAGCGAGGAGCTATGTTTTCAGATCGTCGCATTCACCAAAGCCAGACTCACAAACAATTTGTTTAAACCAATCATCTTGAACGTTATCTGTCGCACACCAAGGACGAACGACTTCCTTGAGAAACATAACGCAACAGACTGCAACAAACGAGGTTATTGTTGCGACTGCACCAACAGAACTCGATGCCTTAGCTTCTTTTTAATTGTGTATTAAATGCGGATATGATGATTGAGTGTTTTTCCTGTAGTTATGTGTATACGGTCACACAACCCGTTCATTTCCATAAACAACAACCCTCTGGCCCTCAGTATAAACAAACAAATCCGAACAAGAGTACATCACTTTAATGACCCATCCCCCCCCCAAAGATTCATGTTGTATATGTAGCAACTTGTAATAAGCATATTATAAATAACACGTGTGCACGTTTATATTGTAAGACAAAATGCATTCAAGTTGAATGTTGTAAATAGAACAGAGAACTTCGTCGTACATGCCTGTGTCTTCGGATATGATGACAAACGTCAATGTTGAATGAACAACATTCCAAATAAAGTTGTAGCTTACAAAAAGAACCTGTCATGTTAAGGGAAACAATTATTTTGTGCTACACCACTTGTTTAAGCAGAGATACACGCTAATATTATTATTCATGTTCTTTTTTTTGGAATCGATATACACAAAACATTTAACCTCCCAAAACGAGGTACTTAAACCTCTGCTTAAGTGTTTTAGTGAAATATAACATAAATAAACCAATAGGCCATCAACAAATACAGAGTATAGCGTTTAAACAAAACTGCTCTACGTCAATAACACATTGGTGATATATTTGTTCCTACGCTATACGAGTGGATGCCAGTTTGTCACGCATACACACACACACACACAAACACTAATGACATAAAAATAAGTTTGTGCCTAACTAAGCTATCATAACGATTCAACACACTAACAAAACAACTCTTTACAAATGGTATAAACTGCTTTTATTATATTCCTATACGAATACCCAACGTTACTCAATGACAAGCATAAATAAAGAAACGCGAAATTAAAACGCCCCACACAAAGGTGTACATCTTATCAACTTTTCATTGCGCTCGCACACAAAGGTGTACACCTCATCAACTATTGATTGGCTTTGGGTCAAACATTAGCACATTTCGCGACAAAGATGCCTTCAATAATGTCAAACTATGTATCTGCAATATAATGTGTAAAATAAAGCCCCTTTCAAACGCTCACATAATTATACAGTACTCTGTGAGGTCATAAGATAATCATTACCAAAGTAAGCTACATCATATCCCAGCATACACGTGCGTATACTTCTTTTAACACACACATATTAATTAAAATTGAGCCAAATTTTCCCAGAATGCGGCTCACTTGACTCCTGCGACATTTGAGGCCAACCTGCTCCTCTCTCTTTCGTTGCTAATAAAGATGCCTAAACGTCTAATACGAAATAACCGGATTACCGCGTGGAAGCTCTGAAAGCAATATTCAGGTGGCAGATATTGACTTGATCGATTTAAAGGTGCTCTGCCATTGGAAACAAAAATGTGTAGCAATTTAACAACGGTACTCTTTGACTCTCAAAAGTACAGCGGAAATTCATGTTCTGGTAGCGTTATTGAGAGTGCANATTTATCAGCTTTTCATCCTGGCATTTGACCAGTCATCCGAAACAATGGCAGCGAGTGCGATTAATCCGGGAATATTGAAAAAAGGTTTTTAAACATGGAGTTCATTGTTCAATTATTAAATGAACGCATATTTAACTTTTCAACAACGTTACGTCACATTCATGAATCAAAATGCAGTAAACAAACAAACAAATCAACAAATCATAACCCTAACGATATATTATTGGCAAAAAAAAATACATATGATCTTAAACAGTTAATAATACAAAAAAATAGAATTAATACAAAGGGTGATAACGTAATAAATGTTTACGTACACATATGATTAACGATAAAAAGAAAACAAACTTGATAACGAAATATTTTCCATTCTTATTGTTTGCCTGTAAATTAATCTAAAATAATTTTAAATAGAAATAATTTATTAATAATGTTTTTCGAAAATGAATTCACTGCGATAAGCTATAAGCTTCTTTTGTATTTTATACATAGTATATGAAAAAAAACATTGTTTAAAAAAANAAAAAAAAAAAAAAATACATATTTAAAAACTTTATCATTTTCACGGTTTTTGAACATCGTTTTATATCGTTCGATTTTCCTTCATGTTGAAATACTATTTAACCGTTAATTTCTACAATTGTTTTAAGCTTAAGAAATGTCCTGGTCTATGAATGAACGGACCCCGTAAAGCAAATTAGACACTCAATGTCCGTCAGACAGTAGTGTGTCCTTTCTTCCACTATTATCATGTTTAACTTAATAAAGGACTATTTTTGTAATTAATTAAAAAAAAACATTTACTTTTATTTAATGAGTTTTGTGTCGTCAGTTTTACGGTGCCCCTACTTTCAAAGCCTACCTCTTGATAACCTTCTTTCGAACATTCGACGTATGTCATTGGTTTTGAAAACACATTATTCTTCAATATATGTGACACGGTATGTTCAT